>APFE030764243.1:2404-16892 GCA_000404065.3 Pinus taeda | reverse complement strand
GTTGTTTCATACCCTAAAGGATCAAGGTCAACTGATTACATCATTTCCCAGAAGTTCCACCTGAAAAACTACTCAGAACTGGTCAAAACTGACCCATACAGACTGCTCTTTGGTTAAGGTGTGATGCATCTCACCTATTACACATGGGGGGTGCGATGCGTACTGAAAAGGCCTTCTATAGGGTGTGATGGGCGAGAGCAGACAAATGGCAGAGACAGTTTGCTAAGTGGAAACCCAGAGAATCATCTAGAAACTTCTCATATGACACTTGCCTCTCTAAATTCACCCAGGGATGAGTAAGAGATCATGAAATATCGAAGTGGAACCAAGAACTATAAGTGAAATGACAGTAATCAAAAACCCTGAAGTTGACTCACCCCTTGCAAATATCTATATATGGATCCCTCATCACAGAGATCTAGAGGTTGGAATTTTGTAATTTGTAAGGAAGTGTTGTTGGTTTCTCTATGAGACATTGTATTGTTGGGTGATCTTGCTTTTCATGAGGTGAAGAGGGCTTTCGTGCTGGGAGGATGATGCTGGATAAGACAATCGGGTTGTAATCCTCTCTTCTAATTCTACTATCAATAAATTTATTTGAGTTTTCCTCCATATACTTGTGTATTTCTGAATCTTGTATTTGTGTATGCAATTGTATGGTTAATGTACTTCTGATTCTACATTGTTTATGGTATCATAGATCTCTATGCTTTGATGGTTTCTTGTTGCTGTGCCTCTACAGGTGTTCTTTGAAGAAGGACAAGTGAGAAAGGAGTGGCAAGCTCTATCAAAGGAGAGAGGAAACGAGCAAGGAGCCAAGCAAAAGATTAAGGTTGGTGCTCTCTGCTTCTCTCTTATCTATCTTCCATAAAGGAAAACACAAGTTACTTTGAATTGTTTGTTTCTAAGATAGCTACCTGTCTTAGTGGGACTAGCAGATCAAATAGATAATAGTTTTCCTAGAAATAGTGTGGCACCCTCACTCTCATGTGCAATCTGTAAGGTGGGAGGAAAGCACAACACAGACAACTGTCACCTACTGCAAAAGTTTACCCAGACCCTGCAACAACTATTTTGCAATTTTCCCAGATCAGTGGGCCATGATGAAGGAGATTGTCGTAGTTATGAATTATTGATGGATCGAACACCTGCCTACAGGATGCAGATTGAGGTGTGAGGTCAGTATCCAGCCGGGGTGATAGTACGTGGTGGGTTCCACGGGCGAGGACGAGGATGGGGAGGAATGAGGCCAGGAAGGGGCTGCAGGCAGCTACTCTGTTACAATTACAGAGGACCAGGGCACTACGTGAGTGATTGTACCAACCCAACTAGAATATCGTGCCCCTACTGTGAGTAGTTTGATCATGAAATGATAGATTTCCCCACATTGATAGTGTAGATACGTGAGAAAAGGGTAGCACAACCTATGGCGACGTAGAACGTCCAAATCATGAGGTCCGAACGACGCGAGGAAGACCCCAACGTGAACATGATGCTCAGAAGTGGCGTGGCTATAGGGGTAGATATGGGGAAATTAACCGAGGTAGGTCTAGGGGTTCACAAAACCCCTATAAAGCAGCATGAGTTTGACTTGGAACACTCGAAGAAGATGTTTATGGAAGCTAAGAAGAGCTTTGCGGAGGTCTCTATTTCAGGTAGCAAGGATCAACCCAAGCAGGAAATGGATCCTTCATTGCTAACTACTTTTTTAGAGACATGTATGAAACTGCTACACGAAAATAAGGTGGTTAAGGGATTACAAGAGCTAATAACTAGGTGCGCAAGGTCAAGTGAACCTCGTGTGGTCTGGAAATTGGGAAAACATGCTTTGTGCACTAGACAGGAAATGCGATTAACGACATAGATCAGAGACTATGAGATGGATTAGATCATTTTGGACTTAGGCTCGGATGCAAACGTGCTACCTAAACAGACTTGAGAACACATGGGAAGGCCCACATTACAATGGTCTCCTATTCAATTGTGGATGGCAAACCAACAGAAGATCTTGCCCATGGGGAGACTGCAAGGAATCACAGTAGATATAGAAGGGCGCAAACACACAAATAGACTTAGAGGTAATAGAAATCATGGATGCCAGTAGCCCTTACCTTGTGTTGTTAGGAATAGGCTGGGCCATAAATATGAATGGGGTCATTAATTTAAAGAAGTGGAAGATGATATTTAAGAAGAAGTCCCTCCGTGTAGTCATTCCACTAGACCTGGTTGAAGGGGCGCGTTACACTGAACCCGTGCATGACGAAGGAAGTGATGATGAACTGGACTGTATCTACAAGATCACTACACACAATCAAGATTGGGTCAATCCAACTGCAGAAGGAATAATATCGTGGGAACGTGCAGAGTCCTCCACTACAGATTCAGATGAAGAAGACGAACAATGGCATAATCGATTGAATGGAGTAACAACGTTAAATTGCAACATGATGACTAGGTCGTCGTATTGCGTAAAAGCTTAGGATCGATAGCTGTTGATGTATGATGGGCTGACAATGGTGGATAAATTCCTAACCATGTTTGAGAGCGTGGTACCTGAGCACCAGCAGTTTGATGCATTCAAATGGGCGTTGCGTGCGACGCCAACACGTTGGTGGGGAACACGTGAAGGAACCTTTGAAGACTGGTGCAACTTCAGGAGGATGATGCAGATAAGATTTGGGAAGCTGGAACTACGAATAACTGGGAAATACAATGGACGTGATGACCTGTGCATGCACCTCACTAGATGGACCCAAGCCTATGGAGAAGAACCCCAACTGGAGTGGGTACACTTTTTTAATCATACCTTGGATGTCATCCCAAGGAACTAGTATACTGAAATAGAGCTCCGACATGGGATAGGAAAATGGGATATCTTGCACGAAGGGTTTTTATTAACATTCTTATTTGTGGACCAATGGATGGATACCATTGAAGATGCGTTGCAAGTTGTGAAGGCCACCATTTTCAAAGTACCATTGGAACCGAAAGAAATAGTGGAGCCAGACTGGTAGCACCAGTTCAGACGGGCTCTAGAATGTTACAACATACAAGTAGAAGATGATGAGGATGACCCCAAAAACATCAATGTTCTAGAAATAGAGGGGAGTCGTGAGGTTCACGGACCAGCGATCGAGGACCCCAACATCACCGTGCCGCTGAAAACAAAACAAGTGAACATTGGTATATAGATGGAGCCGAAGTATGCAATGCTTGGGGATTATTGGGATGATGCCATGGTGGAGAAGGTCACTGAGTTACTTCAAGAATATCAAGATTTATTCTCGACCAAAATCATAAAGTTAAAATGGATCCTCGGTGACCTAGGAATGATGAATATAACCCTTAAGCTAGATGTGAAGCCAGTCAAGTAGTGACCTTATCGATTGAATCCAAAATACAAAGCGAAGGTCTGCGAAGAGCTGGACAAAATGCTTGCAGTAGGAATAATTGAACCTATGGAGGAATCCAACTGGGTAAGTCCTATGGTGGTACAGGAGAAAAAACAGAAGGGTGAAATTCACATCTGCGTGGATCTCAGGAAGCTCAATGATGCATGTGTTAACGATCCATTCCCGATGCCATTTACAGACAAGGTACTGGAAAATGTGGGTGGAAAGGAAGCCTACTCCTTCATAGATGATTTCTCGGGGTACCACCAGATCAAGATCGCGCTGGAGGACAGGAGTAAAACAACTTTCGCCACCGAATCGGACTATTTTCAGTACACAATGATGCCCTTTGGATTGAATAACGTGCCAGTGATATTCTCATGCGTCGTGGTAGCTGCCTTCAAGGAATTTGTAGATAAGTTCTTGGAAGTATATCTTGATGATTGGACTGTCTTTGGGCTAGTCAAGAAACATATCGTGAGCTTACAGTTAATGTTGGATACTTGCCCATGGCACCAGATTGAGCTAAATCTAGAGAAGTGTACTTTCCTCATACCCTTCGGGAACTTTCTCAGCCATGTGGTCTCCAGGCAAGGCCTGATGGTAGACCCGACGAAGATTGTTGTCATACTCAATTTGCAAGCACCGCGAAGTGTCAAACAACTGCGCTCCACGTTAGGACACACTGGTTACTATCAAAAGTTCATAAAGAGCTACGCACAGATCACGACACCGGTGGAGCAGTTTTTGAAAAAGGACACTACTTATTGTTGGAATGAGGAATGTAACAAAAGTCTGGAAACACTCAAGGAAAAGATGGGATAAACTCCCATTTTGGTCTTTCCAAAATGGGACATCGAATTTCATGTGCATGTTGACACGTCGCGTATCTCGTTGGGTGCAGTACTCACACAGGAATGAGCGGAAGGAATTGATCACCCGATCGCGTTCACAAGTTGACGATTGTCCAAAGATGAGAAGAACTACTCCACTATTGAGCGTGAGGGGTTGGTGATGGTATACGCGATCCACAAATATTGCCACTATCTACTTGGGGGACACTTTAAGATGTATACTGATCATTTCGCGTTAAAATACTTAGTGAATAAGCCTGTGTTGGGGGGGTGCATTTGTAGATGGTTGTTATTGTTTCGGGAATATGAATTTGAAGTCATCATAAAGCCGGGACGTCTAAACGCAGGCCCAGATCACCTATCCTGAATTGAGAATGGTGAAGAACCGACAAACTTAGAGGAGGGACTACCTGACGTGCAACTCTATGTAGTGCGCGTTGTGGATGGCCACTTTAAGGATATAATCAAACATCTTAACCACAGGGACCGCGTTGTAGGGGTATTCTATTTAGCAGAAGAAAGAACTAGTGATACGCGCAACAAACTTTACTGTCATTGCAAGGCACCTCTATAAAATGGGCAACGATGAAATATTACGCAGATATGTACCTAAATTTGAGCGAGGATAGATCCTTGCCAAAGCACATGCGGGGGTTGCAAGAGGAAATTATGTGGGATGCGCCACAACACACAAGATTCTTTGTGATGGACTATGGTGGCCAAATCTACATTAGGACTCAAAGGTGTACGATTAGGCCTGCAACGTATGTCAACAGATTGGAAACCATCGTAGAGGGATGAAATGCCGCTCAAGCCACAGATGACACTACAATCATTTGAAAAATGGGTGATCGTTTTTGTGGGGCCTATCACACCTCAAGGAAAGACGGGTGTGCGCTATATCATCACTGCGACAAAATACTTGACTCGATGGGTTGAAGCACAACTGGTTAAGGACTGCATGGCCACTACAGCTGCACAATTTTTGTTCGAGAATGTGTTAACATGGTTTAGATGTCCAAACATTCTAGTGAGCGATCGCGGAACACACTTCCTAAATGAGACTATTAGCACGCTCACTGAGGAGTTCCAGATATATAATCAACATAGTATGTCGTACCATTCGCAAGCAAACATGACCATTGAAAATTATAACAAAATTTTGGAGACTATGTTGACAAAGGTATGTAATGTGCAGCGAAACGATTGGGGTTTGTGCATACCTGCTGTGCTATGGGTGTACCGAACAATGTGCAAGAAGTTGACGGGTTAGACACCTTTCCAGTTAGTCTATGGCAAGGAAGGCGTCATGGCAATGGAATATATTGTAACTAGTTTGCGAATAGTAGCAACGACAGGCATGGCAGACCATGGGGATTTAGAAGAGAGGATCGCACAATTGGAAGAACTTGAGGAGGAATGGTTTCTGGCAGGATTCCATCAGTAGGTACAAAAACTACAGGAAAAATCTTGGCATGATCGCCATATCAAGATGTGCAAATTCAAAGAAAATGATCTAGTATTACTATACGACAACAAGTTCGAGAAATTCCCTGGAAAGCTTCAAATGAATTGGTTGGGACCCTATGTATTCAAAGAAGTCATAGATGGAGGCACGGTCCAGCTTTCCAAGCTGAATGGAGAGCCTTTCCTAGGCAGAGTAAATGGCAGTTGCCTAAAGCTCTACACGGGTGGGTTGACCACCTGACTAACTTATTGAAGGACAGTCTCATTGCTCTAGGCAGTTGAAAGAGAGTGTGGGACAATAAAGCAGTCTGTGAGGGAGCGGCACAACAACAGGGGTGCGCGTAGAATCAGTATGTCATAAGGGTCACTGTTGCAGAGAAGGGGCTGCGCTGCTACATGGAAAAGCAAAAAGGTGACCTTTGCTATCACTGTTCATGACAAGATGTTTGAGTTATGGCGAAAAGGAGTGGGCGGTGGGCAATTAAGAGACAAGGTACGAGCCAGATCTGGAACGATCTGCCATAGGCTTAATGTTACAGTGCTAGAAAAGGAGGGAGCAACTGAATTTGAATTTCCGGATGTCGTTGCTTAACCCATGGGCTGGCTGGCGACCCATAAAAGATAAGGGAAAGACTGAGAATATGGAGACAAATGATGGAATTGCAGTTAAAAGTTCATCTTTGATGCACCTTGAAGATTGGGATCTCATGGACAACAACAATTTTCTTGCAAAATTGCAACACAAGCTGCAACAGATAGTGCATATAGTAGACTAGAAATTGGAAACTTGCTGCGTTGGCAGGAAGAGTTCCCGTATGGGGCACCGCAGCTAGAGCTAAAATCCTATAAGGGGGTGCTTTGTGTTAACCAAGCATAGCAAAATGAGAATCATCGGTTGCATGAATTAGTAGAGGCAATGAAGCAGAAGCTTAAAGAAGAGTTGCAGGAGACAAAGAGGGAGCAATAGAACAAAGTGCGTCACTCACAGGGATGGTGGATCACGAAGCTTTGGCAGTGCGCATCGCCGTACCGACGAGTGACTTGAGATGAGTCACAATGATTGTGTTGGGGGCCTGTTGGGTAGCAGAGGCCACACGTAATGCTTTTCGGGCTTAGAGCTTGTAATTTAGGGTAATGATATTTTAAAAGTTCTGCGAAGTGCACAGAGCGTGAAATGTAGTAAATCGAGTCAAAGGGTTATCCACCTGAAAACAATATAAAATAATAGAAAGTGAGTCGGACTGCCCATGGTCTGCGGACCATGGGAATGTATAAATAGAGCGAGGCTCTAAGGGAAGAGGTATCTTTTTGGGAAGATCTGATGTATTATGGGTTTGTGAAAGTAATATACGCTCTGAGTCTGTAACTACGAGTCGCAAAGGTTAGGAGTTAGATAGTGGCTTTGCAGCTGTGTGTGCAGAGGCCTGATAGAGTTAACAGATGTGTGCGTGAACCCTGCAGCTATTTGTGCAGGATAGAAAGTGGATTGTACTGAACGAAGATATTAATAAAGATAAGTTGTTTAGGAGAAATTGTGTTGATTCTGAATTATTGTGGATCTAGTTTTATTCTGGTTTATGCGTCTGTTATATGAGTTTAAGCACGTATTTATGAATAATGATGATGTGCACTGGGTATTCTTGTTAAATGTTTTCTTAAAGACTGTAAGAAGTAGAGTAGATCTATAATAAACTCATTAATAAGAAAGCGCATCGACGCGGATATAGGCGAAGACCCGACTGCAGGACAGAGTGGCGCAAGGCCACAGAACGGTTTGTGACCCCTCCAGACCACATCAAGACATCCCAAGGGTGCAGAAACCTAGTTCCAGCACCCTCCCATACTACCTCAAGTGAGACTTCAGTCTGTGCTCCATGGACTGTTGCCAAAAGGGCCGGTAGTGCGGGATTTGTTTGGCTAAACCACTTCTAAACCTAGGTCAGGGCCCAACAAGTCAACATGTTCCATCAAAAAATCCTCAGGGTATTGATTTATTTATATTAGGGGCTTGAAATATCATTGGAAATGAATGTTTTATGGGCTTCCTTCCTTCTCCAAAGGATATTCTACTCCGATGAGTGAGTCTACCTAGGTTTACCTCCATTCTTCAAAGATAATATTATTTATTGATAACCGGATTTCCCAAATAACATAACATGGAAGAGCCTTAAAAGTATAAATACAAACATTTCTATCAACAACCCATGATTCAAAACATTATAACAAGGTTAATTTATTCCAATAATTCTATATAATGAAATGCTGAAACATCTCCTGCCAAACAACGTTTGTATATGAACTGAGAAGATGATCCACTAATTGACTATTATTCTTACACAAATAACACAAATGAGGCCTAGCTTGTTTTTTTACACTATCCCATTTAAATATTTTATTTCCCAAGGCAAAGAAAGAGAGGATGCTAAATTTTAGAGGACATGGTAACTTTTATTTGACTTTCCCCACTACTACCATTCATCTCCTGTGTTCTCACTAATTTCATCTATGTAACCTAGATTTATTGTAAGTATCCCTCTTGTTGTATTCTTAGACCAAATTAGTTAGTTATATTATTTTGAAAGGCATATGGAACTATGTTTAAGTGAATTGATATAATGTGTCCATTGCACTGCCATCTCAACCTACAATCCCAAATGTATGGTAGATTTCCAAACTTGCAACCTGCTCCATGAATCACTACCATTGGAGATTTCTCTAAAGCTATGATGCCTTTTTTATGAAGGTGCATCCTAATAAGTTAAAAATCCTATAATTATTTCCATATACAATCCATACATCCACACCTATTTTCACCTATGTTTCCCAATTCTCTACGCAACCCGTGATCTTAAAATATCATAGGCTTTAATTACTCAAGTGGTTCTACGTCACTTTAGTGCCAACGATGTATATACAATATCATAGGTTTTAATTAATTAGGTGGTTCTATGTCACTTTAGTGGCAATGATGTATATAAGCAGGAAGATGTTACACATTGGGAAGACTCTAGCAACCGATTTGGGTATTGACCACTATTAGTTTAACATTGACCAAAGCAATTTATAATGTTTAATTTTGAAAAGTAAATATTTGTTTCAAAAAAAAATTATTTTTGAAACATTTGATTGGACCATAACTTGAAGGTCTTATTGTAGCCTTTGCACAATATAATGCCATGTGGATAATTGTCTCACATATTTAATGCTATAATATATGGATATAGTTGCAATATTCATGCATGATTTTTAAGTATTTTAGTGATTTTTTATTTTATGCTTTGTAATGATTTATTTTATTTACCATCACTTATCTCCCACCATAAACCAGGGTTATATGACTCAATTTATTTATTGCTGAGTATTACAAGGCTATATGTCTCAATTTATTTATTGCTCACTATTAATTTGATTTTTAAGTATTTGAGTAGTGATTTTTTATTTTAAGATTTGTAGTGATTTCTTTTATTTACCATCACTTACCTCCCACCATAAACCAAGGTCATATGACTCCATTTATTTATTGCTGAGTATTACAAGGCTATATGTCTCAATTTATTGTTCATTTACTACTCACTATTAATTTAGGGCATAGTCTAAATAATATAATATTTAATGAATTGAATTGCACTTCAAGGGATTTGATCATTTAAACACTTGATAGATCCAAAATTAAGATGGATTTACGCTCATTTAAGAGCTCCACATGGTACTTCTACTAAATAAACCTGGGTGGACAAAATAACAACCAATCCCTCCGACCACCCAAGCTAGACCCAAATGATATTGTGATCTACATTAAAACTTATGATCATGGAAGTAAATTTTTTTTTTACTTTTAATTATTCTCTTCGTATATGCACATTGAAATATTTTATTTATGGCCGTTATTCATGTACTTTTTCTTTTTTATTAGTATTTTTTTATAACATGTGTGAACTTTGTAAATAAAGAATTACATATTTATCATGTTGAACAACACATTATAATGTTCTAACATTAAAAAAATTATATTAAGAGAGGGCCTAAAGGTTAATGATGTGTTTCTCAGTAAGAGTTCATAGGTTCAAATTCATAGGGAGGTAGAGTATGTACACATCCATAGACTTTAGTTGTGAAATCATTGTGCGAAGACAAGTTCCTTGTTCCACCCCAAACAAAGGAGTCTCATGACCTTTAAATTAGGTTTTTATTATATTATTATAATTGATATTGAAATATTTTATAAGTGTAATACAATATGAGTGTGTCATGTAATTCCTTTCTAAAAAACTTTTTAAATTGAATTAAATTAATTAAACAACTTTAATTTTTAACTTTTAAAACTCTCTACCCAATTTTGAAACAAATCAACTAGAAAAAAGTATTCGGAAAAGAGCCATTTCGTCTATTAGTTAGACTACACATTAATTTAGCATTGAACACTATAAATTACAATTCTTTTTGCAATTTTTCCCCAAGCATAATTTATAACTCGAATGGTAGGGACTAAGCTGCCCTAAGGGAGAAAAAAAATAGTTCATAAATTCAATTAAACTAAATTAAAGAGAAGAATACTTAGTAAATTGAATTAAAATGGGTCCATTTGAACTCACGATCAATTTAAAATTAAGATGGGTTTACACTCATTCAAGAGATCAACATGCTATTTGTACTAATTGAACTTGGGTGTAAAGAATAACAACTAATCCCTCCAACCACCCAAGCTATACCCAAATAATATTGTGATTGACATTAAGATTTATGATTGTCGGACTAAGAATTTTTTTAATTTTAATTATTCTCTCCATATATCCATATTGAAATATTTTATTTAAGGCCCATATTGATTTTTTATCCTTTTTTATTAATATATTCTTTTTAAATGACATACTTGAGCTTTGTGAATAACCAATCACACATTTCTTATATTGAACAACACACCCCTAACCTTCTAACATAAGAAATATTATATTAAGAGTAAGCCTAATGGCTAAGAATGTGTTTCTTGGTAAGATTTTATAGGTTCAAATTCACATAGAGGTAGAGCGTGTATAACTCCATAGACTTTAGCTGTCAAATGACTATGCTAAGACAAGTTCCTTGTTCCACCCACAAATGAAGGGGTCTCATGGACTTAGAATGGAGTTATTATTATATTATTATAGCTGATACTAAAATATTCTATTTATAAGCAACATTGAAATACTTTTTTGGTTATTATCATTTTTTTAAATATGAAGTTCATATTAAGTATTGAAGTAATTACACATCTCCCTCATCACCTATCACTTGAATAATATTTTTTTTTCTTTTGATTATTGTCTCTCTATATATGGATATTGAAATAAATAAATGAATACTCTAACACACACACATATAATTCCACTTGTCAACTCCATGTTGAGCATGAAAGGAATTACACAACACACTCATATTGTATTGTAGAAAGTGTCTTTTTAGTGTATGATTTGTGATTGAACTCCCTATAAACATGGCTAAAATAAATTTCATCAAAATCACTTTCAAAACTTGTATTTTATCCATGATAGGCCTTAATAGTAGATCATTGATGTTTCTCTTACCATTTTCCTAGTCTAATATAAGTTTAAAATCAGACAGGATATGGATCATTTTCACAATTGATTCAAATGTGGCTTAGAGAAAGATTTAGATTGCATAAATTTTACTCTATTTTCGGTTTCAAACTCAAATCCATACCTATAATAAGAATGATGTGAACTTTTGAGAAAGAGAATATCTCTTGCTCCACACTCATATGCGGAACCCTAACATGCTCCATCAAAAAATCCTCAAGTTATAGATTGATCTATATTAGGGTCTTGACGGATTATTTGGACATGAGTGTTTTAGGGGCTTCCTTCCTTCTCCAAAGGAAATTCTAATATGATGAGTGAGTCTACCTAGTTTTACCTTCATTCTTCAAAGATCATATTATTTATGGATAAATAGATTTCCTAAACAACATAATATGGAAGAGCCTTAAAAGTTCAATACAAACATTTCTATCAACAACCCATGATTCAAAACATTTTAACAAGGTTAATTTATTCCAATGATTCTATATATTGAAATGTTGAAATATCTCCTTCCAAGAAACCTTTGTAAATGAACAATGGACAAATAGATGACCATTGATTCACTATCATTCTTACAAAAATAACACAAACTAGGTATAGTTCATCTTTTTTATATACATTATCCCATGTAAATATTTTGTTTTCCAAGGCCAAACAAGTGAGGATCATAAATTTTAAAGGACATGGCAACTTACATTTTACTTTGCACCACTACTACCATTCATCTCCTATGTTCTCTATAGTTTTATCTATGTAACATAGATTCACTATAAGTCTCCCTCTTGTTGTATTCTTAGACCAACTTAGTTCATTATTTTGTTTTGAAAGTGATGAAAACGATTTATGGGGGTTTTTCATTTCAAGTTTTCTTATGGTCTCGATCCTAGGACCTGTGGATTATGAGTCCACAAACTCAGCTCATCCTTTCTTCCATTGCAAACTAAAGAACCCTGTGATCTACATGTAACATTAATTCATCAAACAAAGTCAACATATCTATGCATCAAGCCATAAATGCATTAAATAACCATGCACACACATATAATTACATAAAGTAGAAATCAAATTTCAATTAATTAAACCCACTAAACTATTACATAACATCTATTGGCACCTTGGCTGGCCAAATCTTCATTCTAATGGTCGCCTCTTTTCAATGCCCAAAAGATACAATTTATAGAGGAAATTACA
Organism: Pinus taeda; assembly: GCA_000404065.3. NCBI lineage: Eukaryota > Viridiplantae > Streptophyta > Pinopsida > Pinales > Pinaceae > Pinus > Pinus taeda. Next base: position 4,412 of record APFE030764243.1, on the reverse strand, counting down.
ATATTGTGGATCATTTCAAGATCCACGATCTTCTCCATAAATCTCTCAGCATGATCCTCTCCACATAGCTCTCAACATGGTATTTTTCATAAAGCTCTCAACATAGTCCCTAAGATCCCTCATAAATATGATTTTTCAAGTTTTTTTAACAAATCCATTGCCTTTTAATGTGTTTTTCTCATTTTTTCTTTCTAGAAGTCATTCTTGCTAATTTTTCTCAGAGGATGGGTTGATGCTCCCGCGTTAGAATCCCAAGGTACAAAATTTTATGACCTACTAGTCATATGCATCTAGTATTCTTGTAACAACCTCAACTCACCTCTACAGTAACAAGTCTTCACCTTGCGATATGATACCTCACCAAAATTTCTCCTAAGTTTGGGCTTTTGGAATATTCCTTGTTCTCTTATCTAGAACTCTTTGAGCACTACTTTCTCTAGGTTGTTGCAAATCTTCTCACCTTCCTTTGATGTCATCTACATAGAAAAAACAAATCTCTTACCATATATTCAATCACTTGTACCTTCTTCTTCTTCTTCTATTCCACACTACACTTAGGAATCTTCTACTCTTTGATACCACTTGATGAAAATGATTTATGGGGGTCTATTATTTCAGGTTTTCTTATAGTCTCGATCCAAGTCCTGTGGATTATGAGCCCACAAACTCATCTCATCCTTGCTTCCACTGCAAACTGAAGAACCCTGTGGTCTACATGTAACATTAATTCATCAAACTAAGTCAATGGATCTATGTATCAATATATAAATGCATTAAATCACCATGAAAACACATATAATTACAGGAAGTAGAAATCAAATTTCATTAATTAAACTTGCTAAATTATTACATAGCATCTATTGGTGCCTTAGGTGGCCAAATCTTCATTCTAATGGATGCGTCTTTTCAATGCCCAAATACTACAATTTATAGATGAAATTATAATATTGCGGATCATTTCAAGATCCATGATCTTCTCCATAAATCTCTCAGCATGATCTTACGTGATCCTTTTCACAAAGCTCTCAACATAATCCCTAAGATCCCTCACAAATATATTTTTTCAAGCTTTTTAAGAAATCCCTTGCCTTTCAACACATTTTCTCATTTTTGCCTTCTAAAAGTCATCCTTGCTAATTTTTCCTTTTTAACAAATCCCTTTCCTTTTAATGTGTTTTTCTCATTTTCGCCTTCCAGAAGTCATTATTGCTATTTTTTCTCAAAGGATTGGTCAATGCTCCTGCATCAGAAAGGCACATGGAACTATGTTTAAGTGAGTTAATATAATATGTCCATTTGACCGCCATCTCAACCTACAATCCCAAATATAAGGTAGATTTCCAAAATTGTAACCATGTGCCATGAATCCTTGCCATAAATCTTTGGAGTCGTCTTTAAGTGTGACTTTTTGGAGCCGACAAATTTCTAGCCGAAATCCAACCAAACAAATTGTTGTGAAATCTTGATTTGTTTTGTTTAAAATGGTTTTTTGACTACATATATGGATTCAACACCCTCAAGAACCCCTAGAGAAATTTTGATTGTGAATAGTTCACCTGTCAAACTTGTGATTTCAATGAATCCCTATTGGATTCTAGACAAATTAGATTGGAAAATAAACCAGAAAAAATTCCAAAAAGTTGCACTTAAACACTACTCTCTAAATATTTTTCTAAAGTTATGATATTTTTCTAAGGTTCATCCTAAGAGGTTAAAAATCTTATAATTATTTCCACATCCAATCCATGCATCCACACCTATTTTCACTCGAGTACCCTTCCCAATTCTCTAGGCAACCCGTGATCTTAAGATATCTTAGGCTTTAATTAATTTGGTGGTTCTACATCACTTTATTACCAAGGATGTATATAAGCAGGAAGATATTACATGTGGGCAAGACTCTATAAATTGATTTTTGCATTGACCATTTTTAGTTTAACATTTACCAAAGAAAATTATAATGTTTAATTTTGAAAAATAAATATTTATTTTTCAATATTATAAAAGA
>APFE030764241.1:0-10249 GCA_000404065.3 Pinus taeda | reverse complement strand
ACATAATAAAGATACATAACAAAAGTGAAAACAGTAAAAACACATTGATACCAGACATCAAGATTGATGACGGAGTTCGTCCTTGATGGACTACATCTCCATTTCCACTTTCAAGATGGGCGACCATTTTTACTAGGAATGAAAAGAAGGTGTTGGTTACACAGAGATTTGATCAGTTTGAATGTGCACCCAGGCACCTCTGGTCACTGTCATCAAATATCCCACTGAACCAGCTTTCCAACGCCTCTTACGAATTCCAATTCTCACATCGGATGCTCCTATAACACCAAAAACATGATTGCCTATGACCTCTACAATCTGCCAGCAAAAAGTCAAAAAACCACTCTTCTCATCAATGAAGGAAAACTTCACCTTTTACAAGCCTCTAGGTTCATGAAAACCACCTTGGTTGAATTCAGGGTGAATTTGGTTGCCTCAGGTTGAGTTTTAGAACTCATTTTTGTGGTTCCATGACACCTAGGCTAGGTTTATTGACCATCGCATTGGTTGTCTTAACAACTTCAACCAAAGAACCATAAATAAACTTTATAATAACCACAGGACTGCTTGTGATTTACTAACCGGTCAGAGGATATTGACCGCCTGCATGTGAACGGGGTAGTCTAACCACGACCTAACATCTGTCGGCTATCTCGACAGTTCCAGTGATGGCTTCGTTAACCTCCTGCATGTGACAACTGCCTAGTGGTTACATGTGGCAACTAACCTCTGATGTGGTTGCAGTCAAGGCCTATGGTCTTGTTTTTATATTTGTTTTACAATGTGTTAACATATGAATATAGTCTGAGAGTTATATGATCATAGGTTTAGGGGTTTAGACTTAGGCAATGATTCATTAGGTATAGAATTAGGCTTTGATACATGGTTTGGGGCTTAGGTGTTAAGTTAATGCACTTAGGGTTTAGGTTTTTAGCATTAGGTTTGTATTAGGTTTAGGTTTCACAAAATAACCTATGTACCTTTTCTTCATCAAAAAGTGACATTTGTACTAATATCATAGGACGATAAGCTATGTCGACAAATCATATCAAACCCTGCAAAGTGGATGACAACCCAAAATGATGATCAATCTGTGAGGCAATGACACGACACATGTCATCGACCAATCCTAGCGGAACTATTGATGGACACAAGTTGATAGCTATGTACAAACCCATATCCACTCAATGCCATATATACCATAAACATTACCTGAAAAACCTAATCCATAACCAACATTGTCAAATTGTCGAATCTTAACGGAATTGACGACGACACTGAATACTGATGATGACACTTAAACACTTGTGCAACTGAATCAATGGAATTCTCCTCGAGACTTCCTCTCCACTTGAAAGCTTTTGGACCACAAAAGTTTGACGAAAAAATTAGTCGATGAGGCTAGAACTCCCTCTCTTTCCACCTTGACCTAATGATGTACCAATACATTTGATCAATCACTCGCAAATGATGACCGTGATGATGTTGACCATGGAACGTTTTGAGTCAGTGACCTTTTTCATCCATCTACGATATGAACAACTTACGATGATGGGCAAACAACCTGTTATCAACATGGCAATTGATTTCTTTCCACTAAGAACCATGAGTTAGTGATTCACAATCTTTGAAAATAGTCTCTACTGGATGATGTTTAATACCATCAATATGTATAGACAAACTATTTTTCATAATGATAGAGACAATCAAAGATATACTTGATATCAAGCCATCTACTTGAATTGGCATACTTTTATGCTTCCTATTTACTAAGTGAACATGCTGCAACTTAGTTTGTCTTTAAAAGTATTGATTTAGCTGTTGATTTGTTTGAATCACTTTTTCTTCATTTATTACATGATGTTTCCATTGCTTAGCCATCCTAATGGGTAAGGTCTTCGATGATTTTGTCTTTCCAAACGCAAACTTTTAACTAAATATTCAGAGATTAGATTCGCCTGTGATCCACTATCAAACATTGTATCTATCTTTGTATGCTTAGAAGTTATCCTTATGTTAAACAAATCAAATCTCTTATCCTCATGTGGAGGATTTGTGTTAGATGAATATGCAATAGTTTTTTATCTTGAACTAATGTTGGAAGTTTTACCTATCGTAACCATGATGGTTACCCTCCTTTCATCACCCGAATCTAAACCTAGATCTTGCTGGACTACTGCAATTGCCTTCTTTTCATTCTTCTCCTTAAGTAACCTTTTGGGCTTAATTTCTAGATAAAGTTTCCAGCACTTCAATTCATCATGACCGATTCTCTGGACATGAAGGGTCTGCCACCTAATTCAATATGTATGGCCTAAACACACACCTCGTCAAATTGTATGGCATGAACACATACCACATACTTAATATTATATGTGTTGATATGATATTTTCTATAATTAATTAATTTATGATAAATTAAGAGGGAAATAAAAATACAAGTAAATTTCTTTAGGAAATAAAAGGTTAATTTAAGATGATGCCCACATGAAAGAATACAATATAGAAATACTAAAACAAGAAATTGGTAGGAATTTTTTCTTTTCTTCAAATTTCACCATGGTTCCATAGTTAATCAAGTCTGTGAATTATAAAGCTGTATGGTTCTATGATTTTAGTATTGAAAAATGTGTTTAGTTAATTATAATTAAATTCGGATGATCATATAAATTAAACGAGTCTGTGAATTATAAAGATGTATGGTTCTGTGATTTTAGTATTGAAAAGTGTCTTTTGTTAATTATAATTAAATTAGGATGATCATATAAATTAAAAGATTGGTAAACATTGATAAACATATCAAAATTACATCTTCATTATAAATATCAATATCATAAAACATAACTAAATTATTATTTCATTTTTTTAATTATTATTATTATTATTATTAAAAGAATAAATATATTAGTTAAACATAAATACATTTTAAAAAAACATGTAATAATATTCATTGATTCAATTTTTTTTATTTTTATTTTTTGGTACAAACCATCAACCTCGAAATATTTTCTTCAAGGTGGAATTATTATACATATACATTTCTATGTCAGAGAGAGGGAGTTTGAGTTATATGCATTTATTTCTATTCTAGGTCACAACACTACTCATAATTTGGGGAAGTAGGAAGAATATGTGTTAGATGGGTGAATTCTCTGATCTATGAAGTGGAGTTCTTGTTTTCTTTCACTACACATAATTTGGGGGAGTGGTAAGAATACGTGTTAGATGCGTGAATTCTCTTATCTATGAAGTGGAGTTCTTGTTTTCTTTCTATGTGGCTACTACATCTACAGACTTACATTTTGAAATGACCACAATGAATCTAATTACTTTCATTATATGGGATATATCTAGCCTTCCCATTTACCTTTCTCCGAGCTTGCAAAATTTATGATATGTTTCAACTTATCCATTGTTGGCATGAATGTGAGTCTCATGTGGAATTATGTTTATTTTTACTAGGTGAGATTGATAGACTTGTTTTCCCTATTTTGCAAACAAGTATCCCACTCCTTTGTAGGATTTAAATTAATACATTCACTTTCTCACCTTTTTTGTTCATATGCATGTAAATAAATTGTTGCGATGTTGTCAAAGTTACTTAGAATTGTTGGTATTTCTTTATATGGAACCGAATACATACTAAAAATATTACATCCAATAAAAGTGTTGAAAGTATGGAAAACAGCATGAACATATAAAATTTCAATGTGTAAAATGTGATGCAATTATTGAAATTTCCTATTCAACATAGATTAATTTGGGTATGCCTTTTTGGGTGATGTTTTTAAGGACATGTTTTGACATGGATTGTAGCCACAAACTGTGTGGGGGTATTAACTTCCAGATCATCCCTATAAAATATGGTTTCATTTCTCAACTGAATGAACGGTGTCATATTAAGAAATTTCCTACTGAATTTTAGTGGAGAACATGCTTTAGGGGTTCGACCCTAGTAAATTCAACTTCCCCAAAGTAGGCGAGGAAGACGTGTTTTTCAATTTTGAAGAAAGTGAGCAAAAAAAATTTCGGTACTTGGAAAAATTCCCTATCTTTGATAGTCCAAATCTGATTACCATAAATGTAAGCATAAATAGCGAGGATGGAAACACCTTTTGATGCAGTGTTTGGGGTTTTGAGTGCACTTTCATGCACTTCTCATGTTATTGTTTCTTATACTGCAGGTGAGTCCAATTGAGTGTGAGAATGTGCTTCTTGAGTATTGGACTTCTTGCCTAAAGGAATTAACCATGATAGCTTGTTGTTAGAATTTAATTTGGTTGTCGAGGCTGGGAACCCATTTTCTCGTCATGGGTACAAGAGCCTCTGAGATTTTACAACTATAAACCAACTACAATTCCACTTAACTCCACTATTTTAGTTGCAACATTTGACTCTTTTTGGATTGAAACAATTTCGGTGGAACTTTTCAATAGAAATAAGAGGTTAAATATTTCATTCTTTTTATTTTTTTCGATTCGATAACAAATTTGTAAACTATAGAGATATTATTACAACTGTGATATCTAAATATTGTGAAAATTGGCATGATGAATTAATGAAGAAAGGTTATTACCTCAACATTCCTCTCCTCATTGAAAAAGCACCCAAAAAAAGTACCATGAAGGTCTAAGAAAGGCGGGGTCAATATTATGGAGCTTCTCGACTATCCTGTGAGGGTCTGTTTTTTTAAGGGGGTAATACTTCGGAGGATATCTCCAATGATTTTGGTAGTGTTGTCATATGTCTTCAGATAAAAACATACCATACACTATTCTCATTGAAAATTGGTGGCAAAAAGGGTTTTTTGTTTCCTTAGGTATATTGTAGTAGCATATTACCAATATTTGTTCCTCCCTCATGCAGCAGTGTAGTTAACATTAATGGTTATGTTGAGACTTGTTTCTTTTAATAAAGTGTATAATCCTTTTTTATATTACTAAACATTTCTGAATTATGTATACAACTAATGCTACGTAGAAAAACACGCTTTGGGAGAAGTGGACTAGGATATATTAAACACTCAAGTTAATATTGTTATGTGGCAAAACATAAATGGTAAGTTCATTGCAAAAGGAGGATAGCCCTATATACAAGGTTTGAGAAATAGTCCAGGAAATGTTTAGATAAATGGCTTCTTTGGGGGTTCAAAGTTTTTGGGTTAGAAGTAGCATTGTCATAGCTTTGCTGAAGACATGTATAATATACTGTGGTAATGTACTCAGTGGTTGGAAAGATGGAATTTGATGCACATTTTCTCCATGTATTGTTATGAGACTCTCCAAATGAGGGATTTTATTATAATTGCAAAACCACTAACCAAAAATATAGTTCAGTGGATATGTAAGACCCGGTTTTATCATTTTGTTATATTCACAACACTTGTTTTTTCCCTTGGTTAAGGATTCATACATCTGTGTGGAAGATATTGCTAGCTCTCACAAAGTTTGGTTCATTTTTACTATTCCAATAAAATATAAATACCATCATAACTACCTAAAATTGGGCTAATATATTACTTATACCTAATAATATTAACTAGACTATTACAAAACATTTTAAACAATCATTATCTTTGCAAATCTCGAAAACATAGAACCCAAAACGCTCAAAAATATCATCAAGAAACTGTTCAACAAACCAATAAAGTAGTGACCGAGGTTATTGAGAATCTATATCAAGCTCATAAATTACTATCAAAGAATTTATATGTAAGACAAACACCTTGTCTCAATGTAGAGTATATCTTGTTATTTAATTTTATCATATTGAAGCATTTGTAATTTTAAATTTTATTGATATTTATTCTCTGGTTAGATGACTTCTTTTTATTTTTTACTTGTGTTGTTTACAAATCATTAAGCTAGAAACCTTTTATTTGATGCAAAATTCTAATACATATACATTTCTGGGAGAGAGAGAGAGAGAGAGAGAGAGAGAGAGAGAGAGATTTTGAGTGATTTGCATTTATTTCTATTCTAGGTCACAACATTACCCACAATTTGGGGGAATGGGAAGAATATGTGCTAGATGGGTGAATTCTCTAATCTATGAAATGGAGTTCTTTTTTTCTTTCTATGCAGCTACTACATTGATAGAATTACATTTTGGAATGACCATACTAATGAATTATTCATCATTTTATGGGTTATATTTTCCTTCCCATTTACATTTATTTGAGCTTGTAAAATTTGTGATTTGTGCCAATTTCTCCATTGTTCGCATGAATGTCAGTCTCCTGTGGAATTCTATTGGGTTTTACGAGGTAAGATTAATACACTTGTTTTCTCTATTTTTCAAGTAGGTATCCCACTCCTTTGCAGGATTTAAATCAATACCCTCACTTTCTCACCTTTTATATTCATTGCTATGTAAATAAACAGTTTAGCTATTGTGAGAGTTACAAAGAATTGTTGGAATTTTTTTAGACATAGGAACCTAAGACATGCTAAAAATATTGCATCCCTTAAAAGCATTGAAAGTATGGAAAATTGTAGGAACATATAAATTTGATGCAAAATGTGATGCAAATTCTTGAAATTTCCTGTTGAACATACATTAATTTGGTTATGCCTTTTGGGGGGATGTTTTTAAGGACACACTTTAACATGGATTCTATCTGCAGACTATGTGGGGGTAATAAATTGTAGATCAACCCAGATGAATATGGTTTCATCGCTCAACTGAATGAAGGACATCATGTTAAGAAATTTCCTAATGAATTTCAACTGTAGGTGGTCTTGTAGGGGTTCGACCCCAGTAAGTTCAACTTCACCAAAGTAGGGCGGAAAGAGACGCTTCATGGCTTTGACAATCCAAATGTGTGTTCCATAAATTTAATTAGAAATAACGATTATGACAACACCTTTTCATGCAGTGTCTGGCTTTTTTTTATTGTTCATTAATGCACTTCTAATGTTATTCTTTTCTATACTACAGGTGAATCCAATTAAATAGGGGCATGTGGTAACTATGCCTAGAGTATTGGAATGCTTTCCCCAATGTATTTACCATGATAGTTTATCCTTACCATTACTTTTGGTTTTCGAGGCTGGAAATCCAATTTTTCGTCTTGGTTACAATAGCTTCGGATCTTTTGCAACTATAAACCATCTACATTTCCACTTAAGTACACTATTTTAGTTGCAACATGTGACTCTTTACACATTGAAACTGTTTTGGTGCAACTTTTGAACATAAATAAAAGGTTAAATAATTCATTGTTTTAATTTTTTTATTCAATAACTTATTTTGAACTGTACATATATGATTACAACTGTGATATCCTAAAATTGTACAATTTGATGTAATGAATCAATGTGGAATGATTATTATCTTAACGTTCTTTCCTGCACCAACAAAAGGAGTATCATGGAAGTCTGAGAAGGTGGGGACAATATATTGGAGCTTCTTGACTATCCTATGAGGGGCCTCGTTTTTGAAGGGGGTAACACTTTGGAGGATCTCTCTGATGTTATTGGTAGTGCTTGCATTTGTATTCAACATAACAACATACCATACAATGTTCTCATTGCAAATTGATGCGAAACAAAAAAATGGGCTTTGGTAGAAGTGGACCAAGAGATATTAGATACTCAAGTTAATCCTTCTATGTGGAAAAACATGATTGCATTTAAAAACTTAAATGGTAAGTTTATTGCAAAAAGACAATACCCCTATATACAAGGTTTCGGAAATAGTCTCGGAAATGTTTAAATAAATGGCTTCTTTGGGGGTTCGATGTTTTCGGCTTAGAAGCATATCACTAATGAACATTGTCGTACCTTTGATGAAGACATGTATAATATACCATTGTTGTACCTTTGTATAAGACATGTATTATGAAATTTACCATTGATTCGAATGGGTGCACTGTTAAGGCACTCCTTGTGATAGGTTACTCGTTCGTGGGTGCTTACCTATAAAAAAACATTTATTAAGTAATAGATAATAATAATAGCATTTAATCATTAAAAATTAACTATAAGATATAATGAATAATAAATAAATAGATAAATCTCAATAGTATAGTAAAAGGAATTAAAAAACAAAAAAAAATAGGTATGTGGGGAGAGTAAGAAAAACACAAAAACAACCATGGATAAGAAAGCGAGTTAAGAAATTGGATAAAAAACCCTAGTTAAAAAATTACCATGAGGGCTTTTAGAATAAATTAAATTTGAATTGGCCCGCACTTCTTTTCATTCCCGGCAACAAGGATTCCATCATCGTGCAAGTTGAAATCAGATTCTAAATTTCAAGAGTCAAAGATTAACACGCAAAATCAAATACTGGGGATTCATGTAACAGATTTGAGAGATGGGGTGATTGTGCAAAACAAGTGTCACGCACAAGTAGATGTTGACCGTAACGGAGAGTGAGAAAGTCGGGTTTCGCTTTGACACGATTTCGCGTTGAGTTTCACTGAATTCCTTCGACCGATTGTAAACCCTCCATGCCATGCCGGTGTGTTGTCTATAAGTAAGATCCATCCATCGCACTACAATTCCAAAACGCAATTCGCAATTCCTTTTTCTATTATCGATTCCGTTATACATTCTGCAGGTAGAGTTAGAATTCATCATTTTATTTTCACTTTATATCAACAAGATGGCCATGGCCATGAAATCCAAGAAGACGGAAATGGCGCGGTTGTGCTGGATATCAATAGTAGCAATACTGAAGCGCTACTATTCTTGTGACACACGCTGGAGCTGAAGCTGAAGCTGCTGCCGCTAAGTCTAACGAAGAAGTAGGTTCTGGAAGATTGGCAGAAGGGTCGACAAAGGCTGCATCCGGGTGCCACAAGCCGGGCTACCCTGTGCCTCCTCATTCTCACTGCCCTCCATCTCCACCTCCCCATGCCCATCGCCTTCGTCCTATCCCGCATGCTTAATCTCCCTGGTCTCATATTTTGTGTTATTAAATCTCACCAGGAGCACATGCACATCACTCATGTGGTCTGCTTGCTTTTACCTTAGGTTCTCATCGCCTCCTAGCAAGTAAATAAATAAATGGCATTCATGTAATGTAATCATTTGGCAAAACATTTCTCTTATCTCAATCTCAATAAAATTTTGTGAACCTTGTTGGTATAAGTTTTAAAATAATGGTTATAGTTATTTATGCGTGTGATATGAATGTCTCTTTTATCCGAATGTCTCTTTTATCCGAATAGTATTTGAACACATTTATATTATTAGTGGTGATAAACACAATAGTATTACATATTATAAAGCTTTATGAAACTTAAAAATAGTATTTTTTAAAATTTAATTAATATTTTATTTTCTTTTTTATGTTGATAACTAACTTATCAAAAATTCATTATTTTATGGAAAAATTGTGAAATCATCTATTAATTCTTAGGATATAAATAGTGTTTACAATTTTTTAAATGATTTGTTCTCATCATGATGTGATAAAAGTTGTCTTTAAGGATCAAATATAAAGACATGGTTTGAGGTCAAGGCATGTCAATTAATGATTAAAAATTTAACATCTCTCATAATGTTTTTCTATAATAAATTGAATATCCATTCAAATGATACAAAATGAAACTTAATTTCAACATTTAATTTTGGTCCATTAATATTTCTAAAACTGGTGTATTAAAAAATTATATATATATATATATATATATATTTCTTAACCCATTCCTATATCATAAAAGAACTATACATGGCATGCATGTAAATTTAGTCATGAATCAACTCTAAGATATGAACTAAATGCTTCATAGTATTGCATGTTCATCCTTAAATATTTTTGTTCTTTTTTTTGTTTGTCATTGTAATTTTTTCTAGAAGAAATGACATGTGCTTCAAATGAAACAAGGAACTCATACATATGATTTGGACCACTTGCCATGTTGTTCAACAAAAGTTTTAGTAATGACTATGGTCATATAGGAAAATTGAGAGAATTCATACCTAACAACCTTATTATAATAAGTTATTACATCATATCTATTGTATGAGATTTCATTCTTCCTATATCTAATAATGTTCGACATCAAAGATTTGTCATTTGAATATAGCTATAGATGTTGAGAAGGAAGAATGAAATAAAAGTATACATAAGTGGTAACAAATGCTTTTATTTTTCTAATTTACTCTATTTCTTAATCATTGAATTCATTAAAACGTGTAATATTATTTTTACTTTTGGCACATATTTATATTAATATGATAACAATGTAAATTTAGAAACATCTAAACCTATTTATCAAGTGACATTTCCTTACATT
>APFE030764237.1:4014-17071 GCA_000404065.3 Pinus taeda | reverse complement strand
CTACTCTACTCTACTCTAGCCTACTCTACTCTACTCTAGCCTATCGTAGCATAGCATAGCCTAGCCTACTCTATTCTACTCTACTTTAGCTTACTCTATCCTAGCCTATATGATCTTTGCCTAGCCTAGCCTACTCTACTCTATCTTTGCCTAGCCTAGCCTAGCCTAGCCTACTCTACTTTAGCCTAGCCTACTCTACTCTACTCTAATCTAATCTACTCTACTCTAGCCTAGCCTACTCTACTCTACTCTACTATCCTCTACTCTACTCTACTCTAGCCTAGCCTAGCCTAGCCTAGCCTACTCTACTCTACTCTACTCTACTCTACTCTATTCTAGCCTAGCCCAGCCTAGCCTAGCATAGCATACCGTACCGTACCCTACCCTACCCTAGCACTCTAAAATATAAAAGTGTAATTGTATGAAGTAAAAACATAGTTCAAATTCATTTGGAAATAACTAGTTATCTCAATTAAGTAGTTAGAGAAATTAATTTTTTATTACATATAAATGAAAAGCGTAAAATATAAATAGAATTTAAAGCCTCAACACTCTTTCAATAATTTTATAAAACTCCCTTTTATGTTTATTTATTTATTGTTGAATTTAAATTAAGAATATTTTCTAAATTAAAATTTTTTTATTGAGAAAATTTTTTTCCATGAAATATTTTGAAATTAGATAATAAAAAATATAGTAAATCTTTTGGCTCCAAATTTATAAGAACACAATCATGTACGTAAAATATCAAAACACAAACGGAAAGTCATAAGTTTAAGATTAAAATGCCATTTACTCTTTAGATTCACTCTATAAACTTACACACAGAAACTATTCACATTGAAAGCGTGCCGTCTACTTTACATTTCCATACATTTCCATTCTCACCGAAGAACATTAAAAAATTATGTACATCAATAGCAATTTCTTTGCATGTATGTATCACACTCCAACATGATAAATATGCAGTTCTGACCTCTTCGGATCAGCCCTTGTGTATCACTAGTAAAACTAACACATAAAGAAACGTTGTAGAACTTATAACATCAAATAAGTTTCATAAAACTAAGTTAAAATAGGCTTCATTACTAGTAATAAATGCATAAAATACTCCCATATAAAAGTAACAAAAAAAAATTATTAAAATTAAATTCAAATAATATTCTTCTCAAATAAAATTTTGATTGAAGTGATCATCATTTAACCTAACATTGCTTTTTCCAATGAGCCTGAAAAGACCAGGAGTCCTCTACTGAAGTGGAGGAATTGCGTTTTTCAATGAAGGGAGACTCTAGCAGCCTGGAAAAGCCAGGAGTCCTCTACTGAAGTGGATGAATTGTCCGAATAGCCAAAAGTGATTGGAATTTAGGTAAAAAAATTTCAAAAAATCTTGTAGTAGTGATTGAATCTAGGCAAAAAAATTCAAAAATTCTTGCAGAAATAGTGTTTGAATCGTGCTTTTATAGTGTAAATAGATTCAACACCATCTAAGACACTTAAAATTTTAAAGTTAAACAACTATAACTTAGATTTACAAAAATACTTACCAGATTTTTTTTAACTGGAATTTCCATCACTTTCACGCCATTCCTCCAGGTAGTTAGACTATGGAAAAAGACCACAACAAACAATAGATTACTAATTTTGTTTAGTTTTATACCGTATTTTCTGAACGTCAACTACATTTGAAAAGTCTAGGATTTCAATCAGTCGGCCCCATCGAGTGCCTGATGTCCTTGTCCTCTACATTCGCAAGATCGCGAGTTCGAACCCTGCATGGAGCTCTGAGGTCAAATTCACAATCAGTGTGCGGGAAGAGTTCTACGAGTAGTAGGTCTATGAACTATGCAGTGAAGTTATGAAGGACAAGCTTTACAGATCAGATTAGATGGGCACCCAGAGGCAATGAGCTCATTGCCAATATGCGCATCTTGCTGGGGCCATGAGGCATTTGTTGTATCTTCAAAAAGATGTTGCAATGCTTTGAGCACAGAATGGGAGAAATGCAATGTTCACAGAGATGTGAAGGCGAGCAATAAGTTGGTGGATGCAAAGCTCAATGAAGGCGAGCAATATGTTGGTCGATGCGGAGCTCAATGGCCGACATGAGGACTTCACCCTCGCTCGCCTATACGAGCACAGGAAAAATCCTCAGACAGACAAGCTCATTAACGCTTCAAGGTGCCTTACATCTGAGCTGAGGGTGCTATAAAGGCAACCACGAACACCGATGTGTACAACTATATTGATCTTCTTTTGGAAGGAGGCTCACTAAGGCCAATCAGTGTTCAAAAGAGCATATTTTGTAGAAATGGGTTTGGGGATTTGAAGAGGACGGGATCATTTTGGAGGTCATGGATCGGAGGCTTCCTGTTGAATATGTGGTCAATGAGATGGAAATTGTGTTCAAGTTGGGTAACTTTTAACAACCTACCTCCAAGTTTGAAATAAGGTGACATATGGCCAAGGGCATTCTCTAAAAGAGTGATTTATTTCGCAACACATAGCGTAACTACTAGACGCTAGATCCTTTAAGAAAAAAGAAGCTATAACCAAATTTCAATGAGATGTTCATTAACATATTGAAGGTCTTGCTATCTATGATGTTTGAGCTACACATCATGATAGGAAGGCTATTGGAATGGTTGGAGGCTGCAGGAACTGGCTGCTGCACTTTTTGGTTAAAACTTAAAATGAATATGTTTTCTTTGTTAGGTTAAAATGAAATTTCTACAACTAAAACAAAAATTATTTTGGACATGTCTACACATGAGAAAATAATCCATGAAACGGACACAAGATTTGAAGAAAAGGAATTTGTTCAATGCAGTTTACACATGAGAAAATACTCCATGAAATGGACACAAGATTTGAAGAAAAGGAAGTTGTTCAATGCATTTTACACATGAGAAAATACTGCATGAAATGGACACAAGATTTGAGGAAAAGGAATTTGTTCAATGCAGTTTACACAAAGATTGAACAGAAACATAGATTTTGACAAATGGGGATATCGTTCAGCAATAACAAGTTTCTCTTTGGAGTGATATTATTCAACAATAACAAAATACTTTTCGCAGGGATATCATTCAACCATAACAAAAAATATTTTCGCAGCGATATCATTCAACAATAAAATATAAAATATTTGTATAGAAGTAAAGAATGCTAAACTAATTAAACCAATTGTTCGCGAGATATAATCCTCACTAGAGGACAGTTGCAGTTGCAAAGCAATAATTCCAAGTTGTAGTTGTGTTTGAAACTGGGAAAGATCTAGCATACCGGCCTCAAAATGCAATCATCGTCCCAAGATACTATGTCCTCCTACAGTACATCCTAAACAAAAATTGATCAATCATCCTCTAAATATAATTGGTGATCCAACATAGTATCTTAAAATTATAATTGAACGATCACTCTCCAGCCGTGACACAGAGTGTTTGGAATCATCTTGAAGGGATCAAATATCTCGTTGTTGTTGGAATGGTCATGAAGGGATCAATTATCTGGCTGTTGGCCCCTTTAAAAATATAAAAAAAACGGAACAGTCAAATCCTGAATCCTCGTGAAGGGATTAATTTTCTACTTGTTGGCCCCTTAAAAAAAGGAAAAATAATGGAACAGTCAAATCTTGAATCCTCGTGAAGGGATCAATTATCTAGTTGTTGGCTCTTTAAAAAAAATAAAGGAACAATCAAATATTTAAAAGCATTTATCTAGTGGTTGGTCTGTTTAAATATAGAAAAATAAGGGAATGGTCAAATATTGCAGGAAAAAAAAAATCCTAAATGGTACAATTTGGAAAAAAACTGAAGTTTAGCAACAGAATAAAAAAAAGCAATAAATTATCTCTTCTCTCTCATGAAATTTGAATCATCGCAAAAACACATGTTGAAGATAAGCATTCCTAAAGTGGACACGCACGCACAAAAACATTTTAGAACACATATCAACATGCTATTCACATTCATTGTAAATACAAACACTCAATAAAACTCAAACAGCAAACATTATCATACACAATCATGAACAAAGTAAAAAATATCATTGATCATCAAACATTACATGAAAAGAATATGAATACACATCACTACACAAACAAGAACCATTTTAATGCATTTAAAAATACATGAAAAGAATATGAATTCACGTCACTACACAAACAAGAACCATTTTAATGCATTTAAAAATTTAAAATGTGTACTAACAATTAAGAAGTTGATTTAGGAATTCAAATTGATGTATCATTAAAAGTTATTAACTTAAAATCTATGATGCTAACTACTTTTAAACATAACCAAAGAGGAAAAGTAAAAACTAAAAAGTGGAAAGGGAGAGAGGATGCACAAGCCCTTAAGAATGACCATGGTTCATTCTCAAGGGCATTGAGAAGGGGCCTTCTAGCCCCTTCAAACAAAAAATGGATTTTTATTATTATGAAATTTTCAAGAGTAATTAAAGAATTAATAAATAAATGTTAATTTCTTTTGAATACGATGAACGTCTTGTATTATATGATGAACATGAAAGACATGTAAATGCTTTGGCATTCACATATCTTCTAGTCAGTCTCTGCAAAAATAATATTTTTTAAAACTCAGTGAACTTTCTATACAGTGTAACAAAAAATACATAAATTCCTATAACAAAAAAATAATCAGTTAAGATTTAATATTTATTTATGTTTCTTCGGACAGGGCGAAAAAAAAAATTAAAATTAGAGATCACTTGTGTATCCTAAAGCCCCTCAACTCCCCTCAATCAGTGGAGTTTTCTGCTCCCTGCGTCCATTCCTATGGAGAGCCGGTCACACCGCTGGCTAAAAATGAATCTACAACATCAAATCATCAGATTGATAAGATTCACTGGGTTATCCAATTTTAAATGTATAACGTGATAAAAACTCAGAAAATTTAGCCATAGTTTCATTCACATAAAATCGGATGAAGCTGCTGCTGCTCGCTCAGAAAATATACCTTTTTGTACCCAATTTGTTCCACGCGCGGGGTCGGTCCCACTGGCACAAGTAAGGCGTTGTAAGGTTGGGATGGGAATAGGTAGAGGCACAGAAACATGTTCTCCATATAACCCTCCTTCCATTGCTTTGATTTGCCCCTCTGGATCTCCCTCCATAACACTCGGCCCACTAATCACTTAGAAGGGGAGAAGGATCTCCGTCCCTCATTAATTCTCTGAAGAAAAGAGCGGAAAAATAAAAAGAAAATCTTCATACCCAATACCATAAAAACACCCTCATTCTCAATCCTGGAACAACAAAGCAAATACCAAAAAGCCCTCATACTCAATCCTGCAAACACAAAGCAAATAAAGGCATGCGAAATATATATATATATATATTTGTAAAGTTGGAATGGGAATAGGTTCATGGACTCCACCTCCTCCACTACACTCCATGGACTGCTCGTCTTCTCCATATGACCGTAGTTGTCACTGTCCGAGTTGATCGTTGCCACCACCAGGTTATCCACCTTCCATTTCCACTGTGGATCTCCTCAATAACTGCGTTGTTTGAATGTGCTTCCATTTTCAGGGTATTGAAGCAGCACATCATGGGGTTCAAATGCTCTGCCAAATCATTAAATCAAAACCCAATTCCTTTGTGAGAAAAACCTTAACAGGTATAAAAACAAAACAAAGGAGTGCATAATTAAAACCTTAAGAGGTATAATAAAAACAAAACAAAATTGCATAATTTGGAATCCAGCATGATCTACTGAAAGAAAATTTAGAATGAAAAGATTGGACGAATCTTACCACCATTTTTATCCTGTCCTGCCCTGTCAACCTTTAATTTGGAATCCAAGACAGCCATGCCCGGAATAATATAATTTTAGCACAGTATTACTAGTACAGGTCTCTGTGTCACGTCATGTGAAAAAAGAAATGTATTCAGTTGAGATTCCCCTGAAATCTATGCGTCCTCTGCATAGTTGATACATGCTATAACCGCTTAGCTCCCAACATAACTCCTGCACCACCATATAATATACGATTCAATTATCTAATCCTCCCAAATTCTAAAAGATAAGTTACACATTTTCTACCAACATTTGTCAGACATGCTTGTTTCGGCAGTGCAAGCCAAGTTCCATGGCCCTGTTTATCAGCACCGTATAGACCTACTCTTTTGGGCAGTGCAAATCAATTTCCATGGGTATCAGGGAATTGAAGTGCAGAAGCAGGCATGGGTATCATAGGTTGGGCTTATGGTTGCTTCCATCCGTGACAAGAGGCAGGAATTGGCTTGAAATGAGCAGAGCAGAGAAGAGCAGGCCAGGCATTCTGTTAAGAATGGCCCCTGACATTGCAACAGTGAGATGCATTTCAGGGACGTTGGGAGCCACCACAGAGACAGAGAGAGACCTGCATATATGCAACCACAACCACAGTGAATAAGGTTAAGATTCATAATTATGCAGCTCCACTCTGTTAACAGCTTGAAAAGGGCCAATCCCAAATCAAATGACCAAAATCAAATTACAACTTGAAAAGGGCCGATGCTAGACCAAATTAGTTCCCGCTAATCCCACTCATCATTGGGTATATATTTGAATATATATCCAGAAATATGCAAAGAAATGTACCTACTCTACTTGGGATTCAATCCTTGTGCACAACTGTGGATTCGAAAACTGATGATGTAGGTACCAATACCAATACCAATTCATATCATATTTAAGTTTAGCTGGGAAATTCAATAATACTTGAACAGAGCGAGCCAATTGGATCAAATTACAAAATTCATATTGAACCCTCTAATGTATGTTGTCACTTTGTAATTCATATTGAGCCCTGTAATTTAATGTAATGTATGCCGTCACTTACTAAGCACATCTAAAATCTATGCATCAAGATTAAAAAAAAGGGAAACCCAATGAAAAGAAAACAGATCTTACAGGTACAGGAAGGATTGAGAAGGATGTGGGTGGATATCTCCTCATATACCTTCCTGGGATTCAACCCTCCTTTCGCTTCTGTTTCTGCTGATTAAAAATTGAATTTTATTGATTTGATGTCATGTCTACCTTCACCTCCTCCCAGTACCGTGCAACCAGCAACACATACAGACTAAACCAAACCAAACCAGACTCATACAAAACTCATACCAGACATGACATGACATGACATGGAGCTCCAAGACAAGACCAGACTCAGCTCC
Source organism: Pinus taeda (assembly GCA_000404065.3). Lineage (NCBI taxonomy): Eukaryota > Viridiplantae > Streptophyta > Pinopsida > Pinales > Pinaceae > Pinus > Pinus taeda. The sequence continues at coordinate 9,888 of APFE030764237.1, read as the reverse complement.
GCGTAGGTAGCCATGGGAGGAGGAGGAGGAGAGGAGATTCAGAAAAGTTAGAGAGTGGGAGAAGGAAATAAATAGTACTGGTTGGATTCAATGGTCCTGCTTTTCCTGACTACCACCTTTGCAAAAAAGCACTGCCACCTCTGCAACGGTCGTGCTTTTCTCGACTGCAAAAAATCACTTCTCTTCACTGCCACCTCTGCAACGTTTGTGCTTTTCTCGACTGCGAAAAATCACTTTTCTTCACTGGCACCTCTGCAACGTTCATGCTTTTCTCGACTGCGAAAAATCACTTCTCTTCACTGCCACCTCTGCAAAAGAAGATGTGGAAAAAGCATTTTGGATTGCGACATTTTGTTTGTTGTTTCCAATAGTAGTCATAATGGAATTTCAAAAGGATTATTTAAAAACATGGTACTACTAATGGAATTTCAAAAGGATTATTTAAAAACATGCTATCAAATTTGTTGTAAACAAAATTTTAGTTTTTCTTTTTAGCTAATTTGTTTTCTTAAATTTGCAAGTTTCCAATAGCACAGTATCCAAATTTGTAATAAATTTGTAATTTTCTTTTCCCTCAATAATAGCAGAGTATCCAAATTTGCAATTTGCTTTTCCCTCAACCCAGTTTTCCTAGCAACAATAAATTGAAGAACACACAAATTTGGAGGATGTAAATTTACAGAGTTTCTACGATGACTTACACAACAAATCCCTCTTCCTTATATTGACAATATTATATAAATTTCTTATCAACAAGGGAGCTGGACACTACCTGAAAGCATGACCTCTTCTAAGAACTTCGATCAACACTAGTTGAAAGAAAAAATAAAAAGAAGAGAATTTAGAGTATTTCTTAAGAAAATGAAATAATGATTACCATCATTGACCAAGAGTAAGTTCAGGATTGATAATTGCAGTGTAGCCACTCATGAGGTGCCTCTAAGAAGAAGAAAAGCCATAGTTGGCTAGACTAAAGGAGGCGGTTGTGAGAAAGTTCAATCGTTCCAAAAAGAAGAAATAAACAAGCTATTGAGAGGCAAAGAGAGTATACATTAGAAAAATATTTGAAGAAACTAATTGAAAGAAGAAAAGAATGATACAAACCCTTGATCAAATTGTATAAAATTGAGCAAGGAAAAAGTTAAAAGAGGATCTAAGCTATTTGATTATATGGACCCTTGTCAATCTACAGAGAAGAAGTTCTAGTGTAGTAATGGGTCAACAAAGTGCCAAACATAATTGAGTCAAGAGATGATGAATTTTTGGATGTGGAAGAGGTAGAAACTACAACAATTCCTAAATTAGATGAGATATGAATATGGTGGAGGTAGGCTTGGGAGCTTGCATATGTTTATAAAGTGTGAAAATTGTGGAAGTCAATGAGTGGACACTAGAGATATGCAATACTTAGAACATTAAATCCAACAAGACCATGTCTTGATATTGATGAAATCCCTCAATGCCACTTGCATAATTAATTTGGTCTAGCCTTAGTTTGGGGTCAACAAAATGAAGATTATCAATTTACTAATAGAATTTAGATATAAATGTTAGAGATGGAAGGCACTTGGATCAATGTTATACTTGAAGGAGGAGACACTAACTTTCTTACACAATATGAAAATCTCATGGCAAGAATACCTCACCAAATTTAATCATTGGAAAAGTTAAAACACATCTAACAGAGGGGTTCAATGAAGATACATAATGCATAAAAAAATGGTGGTCAAATATAAAAACAAAGACTATTAAAAATGAGTAGTAACAAGGTTCAATGAAGATACATAATGCATAAAAAAATGGTGGTCAAATATAAAAACCAAGACTATTGAAAATAGGTAGTAACAAAAGAACACAGTGTCAAAAGGCACATATTGAAACAAGAAACTAGATTAGTTGAAAGATACCATTCATTATTTTAAGTTAGTTGATTCCAAATTGGCCACCAACTCTTCCACCAACCATGTCATTATAACTATTAATAACAACAATTATGATGCATGTTAATGCTAAGCACCTCCTTCTATATGAAAACGATTAGTGTCCAAAGAGGCATTGCTTATTTGTGAAAAAACATGGGGGTCCTACAAATAAAGCAAGTGACATAGTTTGTGGGTGTACTAAGAAATTTTTTTTAACCTAGTTCAACTTTACATAAAATATTAATAGAATAAAGGATGAAATTAACACTTATTTCCTGTTTTTTTTTTTAAACCAAGATGTTAAGCATGTCATGGCACCAAAAATTAAGGAAATCCAACAACTTCCTATTGAGTTGGTTATATATTATGATAAAATATTCAAGGACCTATTTAGTTAGATCCCTTATATAAATGACAAGGATTGGATTTGGAAGTGTTTCATTGCTAAATTTCTCCAGAAAGTTAGGGCTCCTTTCAGAATGGAAAAAAATTATGTCTTGTGAAGATGCATTAAAGAAAGATCAACAAATAGAATCCAACAATATACATAGGTTTTTGTGACCTGAAAATGAGAATATTATATAGATGGTGCATAATATGTATGCACGAGGGCCATACAAAGAACATTGTAGTTACAAATAGTTGAATGACAAATATCAAGATGCTGGAGTAATGCAGGTCAAATATTGCTATGAAATTTATGAATATATGTTAATTTTAGATAACAATGGTATGTTCTATGCTTACAAAAATTAATTCAATGTCCTTTTATTAGCCCAATGTTAATTCCACTTTTATTCTCAATAGAAATCACATAAACCATTAATTCACATGGACCATAACTGTATATAGAGCATAAACAATAAATGTAGAAGACAAGTCAAGACAAGAGAACACCAATATTCGGCTAAAGTCAGGGAAAAATTGCCAAGATGGGCAAATCCTTAATCTATCCTTCTTATTATCAAATATCAAATGTTCAACAGAGAGAGAATGTCCAATATAGTACAAAGTCAAGGTCAATGTGACTTGATTTTTGCAAATTACCCAAACCAATATAAATATGATAAGCCTGATGAAGTTCCACAATTTTGGAAAGTCAACAACAATCAATGTGCCCTAACTAGTGAACAATAAATGGTCAAGATATCTCTTTTTTGGCTTGGTCAAAGTCAATCAAACTCAGCGTTCAATGTAGATTAAAGTCATCGTAAAACATTCCTCCAAATTACAATCAAACTTGGTCCAAAGAGAGAGAAAATATAATCACAGGGTTAAAAATACATATTTATTATAACTAATACTCGTTGTTTAAATAATTAAATATATTGATTAGATTGTGAATTAATAAATTTTATGAATGAAGTATCAAAACATATCAAATATTATTTAAAATATATTTATAATCTAATATGATATAAATAGAAGTATTAATTTTTTTTGTACTTATTATTTAAAAAAAAAAAGAGTAAAATGTAGTAAATGTGTAGAGATAGTTTAATTCCAAATAAGACTTACATAAATATGAGGCATTGGTTAGGGTATAAAAGCATTTAAATAACTATTTTTTTTTGTGGTTTCAAATCCTTTTAATTTTGAATTTGTCATTTATATAGTTATGGTTTATTTTCCAAAGAATTAAAGATGTTTATTAGATTGGGAATTAATAAATTTTATGAATGAAATATGAAAATATATTAGATGGTATTTAAAATATACTTATAATTAAATATGATATAACTGGAAATTTTAAATTTATTTGGATACTTATAATTAAAATAAAAATAAAAATTGGTAAATGTATGGTACATCTAATTTAATTCCAAAGAAGACTTCCATAAATGTTATGCAATGATTAGGAACCATTACTATTAATAATTTTTAAATGCTAGTGGTGGTGTATCATCGTATTGAAATTGCAACAGAAATAATGATAAATCATATAAAACATGGATAATCATTCTAATACATTCAAGATTTTTAGTTTTCCATTCTTGAAACAATTTTTGCCATGAATGTAAATTTGAGTTGATGAAGTTGTTTTAGTTGTAAGAGTAAATCTAGCTTCCAAAACCAAATTGTCTTACCACAATATTCGATGTATGCAACTTGTGACATACCCGCTTCGCATAATACTAACAACTACCTACTATACTCCACTGGATCCTCAGTGTAGAATTTTAAGTTCAATTAATGGACTTAGTTACTACACTCCAAAATCAACCCTTCAACATTTCCTATGCATACATTACAACTATGAGAAAATAATCAATCATGGGCATTCAACAAGATAAGATTATGCATTCGAGTTTCATTTCTTTGATGACTCTACACAAGCATTAATGGAAATGTTGTCATATATAAGGTATAGCTAGCATTTCCATATATCATGATCATAGTCCTAACGTCATAGTTGAAAGTATCACTAAGATATATCTTGTGCAATATGAATCATAGCGACTAAATAGCTAAAACATGCCTCAATGTATGCAATTCACCCCATGATGCATAATGCATAGCATATATAACTTCAACCATGGGCTATACAATTTCAAACCCTAAAAAACATAATTATTCATCATACAGACTTGTCTCATGCATAAATATTCATCATCTTAAAAGCTGAGATAAATATTCCTTATCTTCTTGTGATTTCTTGTTTTCCTTTCTACTAGTAACCAATAGTCATTGTCTAGTATATATCATTATTTTGGAATATTTTACTAAAATATAAAATGTTGTAAAATATTGGTGGTTATTTCAATGAATTGTCAAATATTGTAAAATATTAGTGAGTCATTAAGTTAATTACAAGATCTTGTAAATTATTGGTGAATACCTCAGTTAATCTTTACATCAAGTTTTTTTCCTTCTTATGCATTGATTCTCTAAGAGAAAAATAGTTATTCAATTACTTAGCTTCAAATAAACAAACATATTTAGGATTTGATGGTTCATCACCATCTATAAGTTTTTCAAAAATGATAATACACTAAAGAGTTTCTCATCCTCTACTAATTACATGTATTGCTCTTTTAGCCTTTCCCTCAAATATAATTTCATTAAAGGAATGTTGTTCCCATGACAATAGATCCCCTACAATGAAAACATAAGAACCTAGAGAGTGGGTCATTTTTCCATACAGATAGTCAAGTAGAACATATTTCCCTTTACTAATAAACATATTGAAACAAAATACAAGATAAATAGTGGATTCTCTAAAAAGTCAAGAATCTTATTTCATGCGAGAAAGTGAATTACAAATTATTTTTTTTTCCTTAAACCATTAGATATATAAAAAAGTAATAATAATTATAATAAATATGTGGAATTCCAAAATAATTAACAAATCCATATATGATTCCTAATATCCTATGTTTCTCAAGTAAGCATAAAAAATAACATAAGGCTTCTTATTCAAGAAATAATGTTAACATTAACCCAACACTTTTTAAATAAATGATAATTAGATGAAACCACGCATTCCAAAAAAACAAATGGCTCAGTGAACAATAAAACAAGAACTATAAGTGTTTAAGGGACTAATAAAATTTAAAAAAATAAAAACACAAAAATTTAATCTTGAAAAATGCTTCATATTCTTGGCCAAGATATCAGATCTAAATGTTAAAGAAATTTCATGTACATGAATGACTATATTTGTGCATAGAGGAAATATTCCTAAATGTATTACATATCATTTAATGGTAGGATATTATTTTTGTCAAGAGATATGTTCTAGATTCATGAGACTGTAGCTTTCATCTGCAACAACGGAGAAAAGAGTGACAATTTAATATTTGAATTTAAGAGATGAATTTTAAATTAAATTGCATACCTCCAACTCCTCCTCCTCCCCCTCCACATCCACCTCCTCCTCAATCTCCACCACATTCTCCTCCTCCACCACCTCCATCTCCACCACCTTCTCCTCCTTCTCCTCCTCCACCAC
>APFE030764236.1:99906-116569 GCA_000404065.3 Pinus taeda | reverse complement strand
AATTGTCCTCCAAATTCAAAATGAAAGATCTCGGTGCTGCAAACTATATTTTGGGCATGGAAATTAAAAGAGATTGGGCAAAGAGGAAGCTCTGGTTAAACCAGAGGAAGTATGTCGAGACAATATTGCAGAGGTTTAATATGCAGGATAGTAAACCAGTGAAGGTTCCTATTCTTGTAGGTGTGAGGTTATCTGCTGAACAGGGTCCCAAGACACAAGAAGAGGAAGAGGACATGTCCCGTGTTCCATATGCAAGTGCAGTCGGTAGCTTGATGTATGCCATGGTCTGTACTAGACCAGACATTGCACATGCAGTGGGAGTATTGAGCAGGTTTATGTCAAAACCAGGGAAGGAGCACTGGACAGCAGTGAAGCGGGTTTTCCAGGTATTTGCGTGGCACTAGTGATTATGGTTTGTGCTACCAAGGAAGACCAGGACTGGACAGAGTGTTGGATATCCGTGGCTTTGTTAAAGACTGGGCTGGAGATTTGGATCAGAGAAGATCTACAAGTGGTTATGTGTTTAACCTATTTGGAGGTGCAGTCAGTTGGATGAGTAAGAAACAATCTATAGTGGCACTATCAACTATAGAGGAATAATACATGGCAGCCACTCATGCAAGAAAGGAAGCAGTTTGGTTGCAGATATTCTGTTCAAGTATGGGGTTAGTATAGGGAGCTATAAGGATAGACTATGACAGCCAAAGTGCAATTTTCTTGGCAAAGAACCCTGCTTATCATTGAAATACAAAGCACATTGATGTTTAGTATCACTTTGTGAGGGATATGATAGAAGACAAAAAGGTGTTGTTGTTAAAGATGGACACTTTGAATAATATTGCAAATGCATTGACAAAATATGTGAGCTCTGAGAAGTTCTCTTGGTGTCGAGAAATAATGGGCATTTCAGATCTACAAAAATGACTAAGCTCTCCTGTGGCCCCCTATGGAAAGAAAACAACAAGTGGGAGAATGCTCCCCGGGTTATGGGCCCACCACGCTTCCATGAGTTGGAGGTCTATAAAGTGGAGCAAAATATATTGGCAGAAGTTGGGGTTGAACCCACGACCTCCTGCAGACAAACCTTACACCTTAACCGCTTGCTCTATCGGATGGTTCTTACCATATACTTTCGCAGTTTATATTTGAAATGTAATGGAAATGGGGTTGGAGGTTAGGAGAGGGCTAGCCCTCCCTCCATGTGAACGCAGTGTCACAAACCACAATGGTTACAGGTTGTTCTGGTGGCTATCCACCAAACACCAAATGGTTACCATGTGAACGATATCACCGCAACAGTTTTGTTAACCTGACGGATCCGGCATACATTACTCTACAACGGTTAGTGTTCGCATGTCAACACGATGGATATAACCTCAACAGTCAGTTCTGACGAATTTGTTCCAACAGTTAATGCAACATTGACATCGCATGTGATAGCCCATTAAAAATTGCCAGACATAACGGTTGTGGTTAGCACTAATCACGAGATTATTCGCTAATTCAGGTTTTCAAATTAATTAAGTACAGTTTAACCTCAGTTAACCCTCAATTTAATCTAGCAACAAATTTGGCAGTGTCCCCAAATTTGGGCCTGCCACCAAATTTAGCACGCTAACTAGAGTCATTCCAGATTTAGTGGAGCTTTTCTAGGAAAAGACTGATTGAGCCAAAGAGAAGTCAATTTTCGACCAAATTGAGCTCAGAAAGAGGTATTCTTAGCTAATTTGAAAATTCTAAACACATTGGTGCAGGTATTAGGAGCCATAAAGCTTTTTAAAACAATTTTTTTCCACATTGAGCTAATACATAGGCTCAAGCCATGGAAGCTGGACCAATGAGATGTAGCCCAGGAGGGGTGAACTCCTTCATCAAAACATTGTGTTAAAGTGTCTCTTTGATAGTTTGTTGTACTTTAAATGTCTATTGTTCAGTATTTTTTTTGAAGATATTTTTTTCTTGAATTTCATTTTAAAACTTAAGGAAATTTACCTGATTGCATACACAAATAGTTAATAAAACCTCAACACAAGAAGCAATAAGCAAGAAAATGTTTAGAAATTCGTAATTGTTATTAGCACAAGAAAACTAATCATACAAAAACATATCGACCTTATGCATGACAACAACCACTACTCCATTGTACACATTGCCACATGCAACCATCCACATGCATAAGCAATGCCTAATAAACTACACATACACATGAACACATGTAGTTGAGCATAGACGATAAATTATTGTAACCAACCTACAACACTGATACAAGTAATCTAACATACAAGTATGCAATCTACCATGTAATCAAGCGACATATAAAAACATGCAAGCATCATATAACAATATGTAACCAGTCATATACTCATGGTGATGCACTCCACAAAATCAACATCAAGTTCCTCATGACAACCTTACTACAACAATTATCAACATCATGCAATGCAACAAGCACATGGAATGCAAGTGTAAGAGACACACATGCAACTGACATGCATGCATGACCAACACATAGCCCATCCAGTCTGAGGGGTGAACCATGCTCTGATACCACTCTATAACACCCTCCTCTTGCATCTACCCAAGCAGTTGGCCAGCCGGAGTAAACATGCAATAAGAGGCCACTATTATATGATTCAACCTCCTAATTCATATTAAGGAAGTGGAATTGACATAAACACACCATACAAACATTCAACATTAGCTTCAGGACCCTCATGAACCAATCCATCACTTCAAACAACTTGCCCTTAGGTCCCACTAAACTTTTGGATAACTTAATCCTCAATCGCTCTCATGCTATAGGCATGACAGCGTCCAAAAATCTAAAGTCACTCTCATAGGCTTTCCTTCCATCGTCTAAAGACTAAATTTGTCAATGCTATGCCAGTGCCCCCAGGATTTGAGCCACTTTTTCAGGCCCAGAGCCCAAGTCACTGCCCAGAATTGAACCATCTCTTCAGAAAAGTAAAATAACACAGAAATGATAGTACTAAAGAAAATACTTGTTGAAGACCCTGATTGGACCCCTACTAGCCATGATAGTCATTTCATCAAACATATCACAAATATGTAAACTAAAGGTTTAAATAACATATATGAGCATAAGGGTCTCATACTTATCTGAGATTCGCCATGAAGCATTGATGCCTCAACACATTAACTGCCATTCCATCCATTAGAGAATAGATACATTGTTCATCAATTTACAATTAAAAACATGATGAGACCCGTTACATAACTGCTATCATAAAACATATGCATAGCTAGCATAATAGGGACATAAATACCATTGAAAGTAAAACCATATAGACCACATATAATCCATCAAAATGCTCATAGAAATGCAAGGAGAAATAACCTTTCATTAATGATGCAAAGTCCAAACCCAAAATGAGACTTCCACATTCCACCTGACCGTAGAATTGTTGAGCTAAATCTCTCTTCATCCATTCACCCCATGCCATATTCCATGCATGAATGTGGGACTCAAACCAAAAGAACCAACCAAGACATACCGAGGCTAAACCACCTCACCCTCATCAATAGAAACCAGGATTTACCGTAATCCATCTCGGATCACTACGCCAACACAATGAACACATCATAACAAGATTTTCCATGATCTCCACCTGATCACTGGGCCAAACAAGCATGGATGCCACCAGATTTCTCCACCTACACCATGAGGAATTTTCTTGTCTCCTAGTCTCTCAGGCTTTACCTCAATCCAAACACAGATCACTAGGCCCTAAACTAAGACCCAATCTACAAGATTTACTGCATATCCCAAGCCCGGGATTACCAGGCCCAATGGAGAGAAAACCGCCTCTTGGATTTACTGTATATCTTGCCATTAACTAATAAGGATTTCTAGGCCCATCAAAGCAACACAATCCTGAATTTACCACAAACCACGGTCTAGCTTAGGGGTCACTAGGCCAGTGGCTTTACCGTGATCCATATTCCGGTTCAAGGACCACTAGGTCGTGTTCTCTATCATTCAGAGATCCACCCCACTCATCTTTGAATCCATATGGAAATCAAGCTCAACCAAAACATGAGAACCTTATCACACCATTGCTATCCAGAAATGGAAACGCTAGGCTAAAAACATTGTTACACCTGGAAAAACCCATGCTACAACATCAAAAGAACCACATGCAATACCATGCATGCAAAATTTAGCAAGGAAAGTACACATGCAAATCAATACCTAAAATGAATCTTGTTGTAGTTGCTTGATCCTGCTCTTACTTTCTTGCTCCTTCCTTCCTCTTCCCTTCTTTGCCTTTCTTGATCCCATGCATAACCAAAGAAAAAGCTTGGGCCAAGAGCTTAGATTGACTAAGAGCTTTCCAACTGATCCTCAAAAGCCTTTTTATGAATGAGGCCTCTATTTTCTCCATTTTCATCCTCACATTCAAACCGTGACCTTTCACCTTCTTTTTCTCCTATTTTCCATTATTTTGATAAATAAAATGCTAATAAATCCCATTTTGCCTTTCCAAAGCCTTAGCCATAGACAAGAAAATGAACACCCCTTAAGATGGTCTTGCCCATATGTGTCCCATCACCGTGGCCTATATATATATATATATATATATATATATATATATATATATATATATATATATATATATATATATATATATATATATATATATATATATATATATATATATATAATATATATATATATATCTATATATATAGATATACACACATGGAATTTTTACCATGGTTGTTACAATGTTGTACACCGGGTGTAGGTGCATGTGTTGTGTCATACGTCGAGTGTAGGTGTATGTGTTGTATGTCAGGTGTAGGTGCATGTATACTGTGGTGTTGTACGTCGTGTGTTGATGTACATGTTGTCATGTACACTATGTGTATGTGTACGTGGTTGAAGAGAAGGAAATTGGTGTTTGTCAGGTGTGGAAACTGATTTGGTGTGTTTCAAAAAGGAACAAAGGTAGAAGCGAAAGGGTCGATTAAAGGATAAGTATAAGTATTTATTTTATCATGCATCTGATTAACAATTATGATTTATGATGGTTATGTGTGATAAATGTTGATGGTTTATGATGATTGCATGTGATTTATGATTATGATTTATGATGGTTATGTTGAGCTAACCAGATGTGATATGTTTATATATAATGATTTTATCGAAAGCTTATTTTGACTTGTTGTGATATGAAGTGAACAAAATTGCAAGTGGACCTTATTGACAAGCTACTGATGAGGTATGATGTGAATTTATTTAAATTTATTTTAAATCTAATGGCAGTTATGTGCTTGGTATAGGAAAGCATGGCAATTCCCGGTTGGGTGGTTGAAACTGATTACAAGCATTAGTAGCAACAACAAAAGTAATTGGAATAGGAAGTGGAATAGGAAGGAGTATGTTGGTAAAGCACTTCAGGAGCAGATCTATTGTGGGACACTGGAACCCAATATGTCCATTCATTTCCATGAGCATGCTATGACTAGTATAATGGTTTTGAGGCAAGGATATTCCTTGGTTTTTGGACCTTCCAATGCGAGGAAATTTTGTCGAGGGAGGGGTCGTATGAGGGAATTTGTAGCAAAGAAGGGGATGCCCGCGAAACTTGGAAAGTGTGTGACTGCATGGAAGGGAGTGACCATATTTCTCGAGGGACTATGTAGCAGAGAATGGAAGATTGAGGATGGATTTGTTTTGGTCATTAGCATTGTCAAATGGAATCTGATGCACATTGGGAGTGTGCCCTGGAATAATGAGTCGATAATTGTTCACTAAGAGCACAAGTGGCGTCGGATTGTAGTGTTGGACATTGGATGCAGTTTTGACTTTGGAAGTGGATTCTAAACTTCCTGGGAAGGAGGTGAATCCTAGTACTACTTTCGAGGGTGGAGGTGTGAATCTCTAGATTCCCTTGTTGCATATGCAATCACCATATCCTTTTATTTCTTGGTTGATAAAATGTGCATATGTGTATATTATTATAAATATTATATCGACTTGGATTTATAAAGCTCCATAGATAGTATGGTTATTTGTTGGTTGAAGAAAATGCACATAATTATATGTGGTGGTTATTGTAAATACCGTCATGAGTTGTGTTATAAAGCTCCATTAAATGGTATATATGTCATGTTTCAGTAGTGGTCATTATAAATACTAAAATGAGTTATGTTATAAATCTCCATGGGCAGTATGTTTTGTTTTCAGTGTTTGTTGGTTTATAGGCATCATTGAACACCGAGGATGGTGCTCCCCTAAGAGGGAGGGTTCTGTAATAGCCCCGATTAAAATTTCATGTAAAAAAAAACATAAGACCATGGTAATGGGACATGTATTCTAAGTTGAGTGTTGGGAAAAACATCCTAGTGGGTGTTCATTTGGTTTATTATGGCTAAGGAAATTGGCAAAGGCAATGGCAAAGGCAAAGAGGCATTAATTGGTATTTTATTTATGAAAATAAAGGAAAATAGGATAAAAGGAAGGTGAAGGGTCACAGGTTGCATGTGAGGAGGAAAGTGAAGGAAAAATAATGGAAATAGAAGAAAATAGAGGCCTCATTAATAAAAATGGTTTTTAGGATCAGTTCATGGCTTTTTCAGTTAGACTTTTTTCAGTTTTAGCTTGGAGCTCTCTATTCTACTCTCTCTCTCTCATACTCTTGGAAACTTAAATTTGTCATGGAGCACCCTTGGAGGAGTGTGGCATGCTTGTGATTTTGGAACAAGAAGTAAATAGAAGAGAAATAAATTCTAAGAGGACATCGAGATCAACAACTACAATGGATTTTTCTTGCAGGTACCGAGTTGCATGTATGGCTTCTTTGCTAGTTTTAGCATGCATGGCATATGCATGTGGTTTCTTGGTTATGATTTGTCATTGGCATGGAGGATTGCCTAGATTGATAGTGGATTTGCCTAGCCTTTCCATTTCCTAGATAGCCATGGTGTTGTGGGTGTCTTTCCTTTTGTGTCTAGTTGGTTCTCTTGTTCCTTATGGTTGTGGTTTGAGTTACTAGTTCCTGGAAGTCTTGGTTGGACAAATGATCTGGAATCCTTGTAACAGCTTGGGTTGAGTTACTATTCCTAGAAGCCTTGGTTGGAAAAATGCTCTAGAAGCCCTTTATGGGTTGAGTTACTTATCCTGGAAGCCCTGGTTAGACAAATGCTCTGGAAGCTCGACATCATCTGTGGGTTGAGATACTAGTCCTAGAAGCCCTAGTTGGAACAAATACTCTGGAGCCCTAGATAGCTAGGTAGAGACTAATCTAATGATGGTTAGTGATATTCGACCATGAGTTGGAATCATTGGTTGACGGTTGAGGTGTTTTGGCCTCTAGAATCCCTCATTTTGTTTTTCTTGAGTTGTTTCATGAGATCACACATTCATGTTTGGAATATGACATGGGGGTGATTGGCTAAAAGAAAGATTTGGTTCAGCCTAGTCTATGGTTGGGTGGTATGTGGAAGTCCCAAACCTGGTTGCATTTTGCTTTTGTTAGTAGGATTTTCTTTCCTCTTGTATTTGATGGGTAAATATACTTGTTTATATGTGATTCTTATGGCTTTTATATCCTTTCTATTTATGTTGGCTATATCCTGGTTATGAATATGTTTTATGACAAACTTGATGTATGTATATCATCATGTTTTGATTAGATTGTGATAAGGGATTAGTGATTCCTTATGATTCTTAGACAAGTATGAGACCCTTAGGCTCATATATGTTATTATCACCTATAGATTACATATTTGTGACATGTTTGACGAAATGTTTATCATGGCTAATAGGGGTCTAGTCAATTCATCGATCAAATGTTTGCATTAGTAGGCTTATTCTAGTGTTATTTATCATTTCTGAAAGTTTCATGAAGTTCTAGCAATGACTTGAGTCATGGCCCTAAAAAAGTGGCACAAAATTTGGGGTTGCTAGCTCAGAACTAGCTGAAAACGTCCACAATCGCTGGCATGCCCTTGCTATGAGAGTGAATGGAATGTTTCAGTCACATGCATGACTTATCATGGGAGTGACTAAGGGTCCAAATAAGTGAAATTTCAAGTTGTCTCAAGGGTTGGTCACCTGGAAGGGTTAGTTAGCTCCTGAAGGTTTTGTAGCATGCGTGGAAGGTCAGAATGGTTTTGTTTTGTCAATTCTACTTTCTTAAATGCACATGGGGAGTTGAATCACATCATAGTAGCCTCTTGTTACATTTTTACCCCAACGAACCAATTAACTTGGGAAATGTGGGAGGAGGGTGTTACAAAGCATAATGAGCAAACGCGTTAGCAAGTAAACAAAATAGGTAGGCATTAGACCCTATGATAACCCTAAATTCCTAAGAGTTGTCGATTCAGGAATGAATAATCCTTGTCGTTGATGAAGTCAAATACAGACCAAATACATGGAAAACAAATATGGTTTTCTATGTAATTCAGAACAATCCAAAAGTTGGCCAAAAATTCTTAAAGTATCAAAACTCTAAACCAATAGCTCCACATTGATAACAAATCTTAGGATCCACATATCGTAAATATAGTTCTTAACATAAGAATAATCAAACATTAAGGGGTGTGATGACAAAGAAATTGTTGGACTTGGTATATGGTAAAGCATTACTAACCTAGAGTATTGTGTTCATTGTTATATAATATCTAGATATATATATCATCATGGGATGGTCCACAAATTACATCTTTTGAATAGATTAAATTAGGAGCTTAGACTAAACAAAAATTTGTGAAAAGAATCTCATGATTTCACTATTAAATCAATTCAATGATAGGTAATCTTATAATAGGACTATTAAGTTAAGGGTTACCATCAAAAGTTCTATTAATGGCATAAGAGCTTTAAAAGTCTTATGTAATTAAAACAAAAAAAAAAATGAAATTATGTTGTCAAACAAATAAATAAAAACTTGTCTTGGATTGTTGCAATATGATCCATTGACCAACCAAAATTGAGGCTAGACTTTTTGTAAGAGTCTAGGGTTAATCAAAATGCAAGTATATTGAGGACTCTTGCTAGGAAATATGAATATAATAAATAACAAAATCTCTTTCCAAAGGTTATAGCACTTGTATCATGGTTCACGTAGATCGTATTTAAAAAAAATGGTTAAATCCCTATATATATAGGAAAAGTCATTGATGATTTTGCCTTATATAGTCCCACATCCACACCTCTCACCTAGTCATCTGATCTTTATGTGAAAGAATTGTTAAATGAAAAACAAATTTTGGAGGTTTTATAAGCTAAAGGGCATGAAAGAGATCATAAAATTCATATAATAACAGCCGAGAACAAGTCTTTAGTAGAAAGCAATAAAGTTTTAAAAGAACAAGTGGCATTGCTACAGGAAGCTCTCCTAATAGGGAAGACAGAATGGCAACGCATGAAGGCGGATGTGCAAAACATAAAGAAATCTGTAGTGGAAAGTATAGAGGTGGTGTATGTGAAATCATCCCAGGATAAAGGGAAAATGATTGCCCAAAAAAACAACCATGAAGAGAACGCAAGAGAAGAAACAAAAGGAGATTCCACCAAAGTTTCCAAAACCTTGGCTCCAGTTATTAGCAATTCTGCTAATAAGGAAGGAGAAACAAATATTTAGGTTGACAACATGCAAGATAGTGAAGGCAAGGAAAGACAAAATAGGGCATCAAACATAAGTATTAAAAGGGTGAAAGACTATGGGAAAAATGAATGTACTCTTGACCTTGCAAGAGACTTCTTGAAAGACAAGTTGCCATGGCAAGGACAAATATGCCAAGCATGGAGGGTGGGTAAGTTTAACGAGGAGAGATCCAAGCCCATAAAATTCATTATGCCTATCTTGCATGATAAATATATCATTCTAAGCAAGAAACATATCTTGAGGGGTTCTTGTCTTTTCCTAGAAGAAGATTTAACTATAAAACAACAGGAGGAAAGAAGGGAGGAAATTTTAAAGGTTAGGGTAGCAAGAGATGAAGGAAAGAGAGCACAGATTTATAAAGGCAAAGATGTGATAGTGAAATTTGGACCTCCTTCCAAAATAGAACAACAAGATGGTAATAAAGAAGAGGCAACAAACTCTTCAACAGGAAATTAGAAAACAAGGTTAGTATGGGAAAGCAGGAACAAAGATTCAAATGTGAGTTTTGCATGTCAAAATAAATAGCAATTAATTCTTACCCAGGTTTCCTTAAGATTAGTTTTTTGGAACTGCAGAGGTTACCCATGGAGACGAGGACCTGGGTTAGACTCTATTGTGGAAGATAGAGACATAATTTGCCTCATAGAAACACATGAGCATGAAGGGTGCAAGAAACCTCTGTTTGAAGGATACTGGAAGATGGCAGCATGGAAGAAGGTAGTGGGGAATGGCAAAGGGAACGGGGGTATCATGGTTTTAGTAAGGGAGAAAGAAGGTTGTCTCATTCAGTTAGAAAAAGAAGACTCAAAAAAGCAATTTATTTGGTTTAAAATATCAGAAATGGAAACCACATCAGAATTGCAGCATGCTATTTTGCGCCATAGGTTTCAAAAATCTACAAAGGTAGAGGGCTTGACCATAAAGATCCATTTCCAGCCTTAAAAGTAGATATTGCAACATATTCACAGCTAGGTGAAGTCCTTATAGTGGGTGATTTCAATGCTAGGACAGCAAGTGAGAAAGCTAGCATTCTTTGTTGCAAAGATGATTGTGACCCTATTTGGCTTACAGGAGAAAGTAATCATCAGAGGGAAAGAATTTTAGAGGACAAGGGCTGCGATATCTTTGGTGAACAATTGCTTACTCTATGTGGGGCCTTTGATTTAGTCATTTGTAATGGCTTGACTAGATGGGGAAAGTCCAGTAATTTCACTTGCAATACTTACAATGGAGAAAGTGTGGTATTTTCTCGCATGGTTTGTGTGAGAAAAATGGAGGAAGTTTTGATTGGAGATCAGCTGTGGGATTTGAAATCAGATCACAAGCCAATTTATTTATGTGAGATTAGGTAATTTTCTCGCATGGTTTGTGTGAGAAAAATGGAGGAAGTTTTGATTGAAGATCAGCTGTGGGATTTGAAATCAGATCACAAGCCAATTTATTTATGTTTCTCTTGGATTGGAAAGAAACAATTAGAGTAAAAAATTCAGCATGTCCAACAAAATCTCCCACCGGGCATAATTATTTTGACCCCAGAAAATTGTAATACCTTCAAAATGACACTAGGGAGGCTCTTCGAGAAGGAGAAAATTACAATTCACAACCTTCATATTCATGAATTAACACATTTAATTCAATGTGCACTTGCAAAGTGCAAAAGAGAAAAAATTAAGAAGTCTGAAACAAATTTATTTCTGGTTAATGCTTGGTTTGACGAGGAATGCAAAAAGGTAAGGAGAATGTGGAAAGAGTCAAACAAGGACAACATAAAGCTCAAAGCTTACAAGTAGTTATTAAGCAATAAAAAAGGTCGATTTCATGGTTTCAAGAAGGGAAGAACTAATCTTCCTTGGGAAAAATAATCCCAAATTATTTTGGAAGGAGCTCCAACCGAAAAAAGATACAAATTGGAAATAATATTACAGCTTCTAAGTGGTTTGACTATGCAAGACAACTCTATGAACAAGTTCCTAAGGTTGACCCTCCCCCCTTGGTCAACACTAATATTGAACTCTTCACGGTATAAGAGGTAGAGATGGGTATTGGGTGTTGGAAAAGCAAAAGACTTAGCTGAACTCCAAGCAGAATATCTAAAGTAGGGCTCAAATATTCTTGCACCTCACATTACAAAAATATTCAACAACATCATACAACAAGGGCTCCCCACATATTCGACAACTAGTTTGGCAATAACTCTTTTCAAGAGCGGTGATGTCAATAATCCCTCCAATTATAGGACCATCGTGATAAACCCTTTGGTTGCAAAGCTATTTGGAAGCATGCTAGAAAACTAAATTAGCAATTGGGTAGAAGAAAGAGATAAGCGTGCTAAAGGGAAAGCACATTTTAGACCTAAACATTCCATAGTTGATCATTGTATAACTTTAAGGCACATCATTGAAAAATTTTGGGAGAAAAATGAAGAAGTCTTTTGTTGCTTTGTTGATTTCAAAAAAGCATTTGACTCGGTTCCTAGGGATAATCTTTGGCACAAAATGGAGGAACTTGGGGTTCCTAAACATTTGAGAGCAGTGATGCATAGGTTGTATGAAGAGGTGAAAGTCAAAATTAGAACTTCAGTAGGCATTTCTAAAAGTTTTAGAAGCGATATCGGGGTCAAGCAAGGTTGTCCACTGTTTCCTACCATTTTTGGTTTATATATCGACAAGCTCAAGGAGTGGTTTAATTCGTAAGGGGGTGATGGTATCTATTTGGGAAAGTTTGTTATAAGACTTCTCTTGTATGCAGATGACCTTATTTTGATTGTTAAATCAGCTCTTGGTTTGAAAGAGCACTTACTATCCCTTGAGAATTTTTGTAGAAGTGTGGGGATGCAAGTCAATGTCAGCAAAAGGAAAGTAGTGGTCTTCTCTAAGAAAATAAAAAGTAACCAGCATAAGTTCTACTTTGAAGGCAACATTCTGGAAGAAGTTATGGATTACATATACCTCGGAATTGACTTCAACAAAAATCTAAGCTGGAATGGTTGTAGAAAGAAAATAATTTTGGGGGGTTGGAAAGCATTTTATGCTTTTCAAAATAGGTGTAGAGAGGCAGAGTTATGGGACTAGAAAACCAATCAAACTCTTTTTGGGCTTCTAGTGATTCCAATGATTCTCTATGGTTGTGAACTATGGGCCAACAGTACATCTGACATGCAGTGGAGACAAATTGAGAAAATTCAGAAGTGTTTGATTACAAACAAATTTAAGATTAAAAGTGCAGTTCCTTATGACATCTTGTTAAGTGAAACAGGGAATTCTCCTATTGGAGCAATTGCTATGGTGTGAGTCATAATATATTTTAAAAAATTTGAGCAAATGGAACAGGGTAGATGGCCTAAGGTTGTCTTTAATGATAGATTGTGCAAGAGCAAAAAAACTTGGATGCAACAAAATAACAAATGGTTTAGTAAATGGGGTATTTGCTTGAATGCATGTCCCATAAATAGCAAAGAGATAAAATCTTTCGTTATGGAAAAGTTCCACAAGCGTACTTGGGATAAAGAGCTAGGAAGAAAGAAAAATTACTATATTGAAGTGTTTAATCCCACTCATAGTCATCAACCAAAAGCATACATAGAGGCCAATATCTCTTGGAGAGCCAAAGTTCTTATTGCTCAATTAAGGATTAATTCTCATCAACTCTGTTGTGAAACAAAGCGCTGGAAAAGGCCAAAGGAAGTGTGGGAAGAAATAATATGCATTTTTTGTTCTTCTGGAAAAGTGGAAACATAAAAACATTTCATTTTAGAATGCAAGGCTTTCAAAGACAACAGGGAAAGTTATGCATATATGCTCACATCTAGATCTTGGGATAATCTATTTAGTGATGGGTTTGTCGAGAAGCTGGGAGCATTTATTTTGAAGCTTCACAGAAAAAGGGTCAAATACATCAAGCAAATGAAGAAGCAATATGTCCCATAGGCTATCTTTAGTCTCGTGGACGTTAAAATTCTTTCTTTCTTTATTTCTTTCTAAGGAATTGATAGAACTTCATTGTAAATAACTTATTAGTAGTGGTTTTCACTAAAAAAAATCGGTATGTGTTGTTGGGTCATTACAGAAGGCTTCTCGGATTTGGTAAATGCAACATGGAGTAGGTGGGAAATTGGTTCTCCAATTACCATCTTGAAAAAAATTAAAAAATATGAAGCTAGCCATTAAGAAGTGGAGAAACACAAAAAATGAAGACAAGGGGTACAAAATAAACATACATAAAGCAAATATGGAAGAATACCAAAGGAAAATAGAGCTAGTAACTATCACAATGGAGCTTTTGCAATACAAGCAAGAAAAATGCAATGCCTTTCATCATGCACTTAGATCAAAAGAGGAAAAATGGTGCCTCAAGTACCGTAGTTTATGGTTTCTCTCTAGAGATCACACCTCCACGTTCTTCCATAACCATGATAAGGTATGGGTTACGAGAAATAATATTAAATATGTTAGCATTGATGGAGTCCATATCGAGGACTTCAAATAGAGCCAAAGGGAAATGATTGATTTCTTCAATTCATTATACTTTTCCCAACTTGTAATGCAGGTTGATCTACAGGTGGGAAATTTCTACATGATATTAGAGCTAGCTGATTTGTAGAAAAAGTTCTACATGGTATCAGAGCACAGGTGATCAAGCAAGAACAATATACTAGCAGGAGAAATTCGAAGTTTATTATTCGAGATATAGATCTCAAGTTCTTATCACATCTATTTCATCGATGGCATTCTATGGTTTGAGACTTGAGTATACCCTTGATGGCAGCTCAAACTATATTGCTTGGAAGGATCGCATGGAGGCAGTTTTGGAAGATAATGGCCTTAGGGATTTCAGTGATCAAGAAATCCCTAAGCCTACTGACAAGACTGAGTAGGTGGAATGGAGGAAGTGTGTGGCTAGAGCTAGGAGAATTCTCTTGAAGGGAGTGCGAGATCACATTGTCTCGAGCCTCCATGGGAAGGAGACTCCGCATGCAATGTGGAAAACCTTGAAAGATTTATATTAGAATAACAGTGATCAGAGGAAGTTGGCACTAAAGGACAAACTTCGAAAGATCAAGTGTGAAAGGGATGAGACGATCTCTATGTATCTAACCAAGCTCATCACATGCAGGGATGAGCTTGCTAGTGTAGGGGTCGTGACATCGGATGAGGATATGGTGAGTCTAGCACTCCTTGGCCTTCCTAAGAGCTGGCATAGCTACCAGGACTTGGTGAATGGAAGGGAGAAACTGCCATATTTGGAACGACTATGGTCGAATTTGATGCAGGAGGAGATCAGACGGAGCACCAGAGATAGTTCTTCATCCATGCATGATGAGGAGAACTGTGCCTTAGCGAGTAAGGCGAAGAAGGGGAAGGAGAAGGTTTCTCTTTCTGAATCCAATTCTTCCAACGATGGGAAGAAGGTTTACAAATCGAAAGTGCGATGCTTTCGTTGTCATGAGGTGGGCCATTATGCTGCAAATTGTCCATGGAGGAAATCCAAGAAGGGATCCAGGGAAGGATCTGAAGGTGAGGCACTTGCTTCACAGTTTGAGTTGGATTTCACACTCTTCACATGCATGGTTTCATCCATGGTGGGAAGTGGTAGGTTTCTTGATAGTGGAGCTTCTTTCCACATGACCGGTGACAAGAATTTGTTCAGTACTTTGGAGGAGAAATATCTCCAGATACTCATAGCGATGGGTAATAATGAAAATTATAGTGTATCAGGTGTAGGGATGGTTATTTTTCAGAGGGAGCATGGATCTTGCCTTACCTTGACCGATGTCAAGTATGTACCATGATTGAAGAGAAACTTGGTGTCGATCACGATGCTGGAAGACAGAGGCTATGACGTAGTCTTCAGTAAGGGAAAGGTTTTCCTTAGACACATCATCACTAGACAAGTGAAGCAGATTGGTTCACGGGTCAAGAACATGTATGCTCTTGAGGTTAAAGATGCATGCAAAGCCTTGAGCAGCAAGGCAACTGATGGAGACTTGGTGGTTGAGAGGGAGGGTATATTACCTCTCAACATGCAGAGCTAGAAGAAGTCTCAGACGATTATGGAGGAGCCACAATTGGTGCAGCAACTTCAGGAGGTTGTGGAGCTGCCACAATAGGGGACGCTGAGTGGAGATCGAGTAGAGACATCTACTCATGCAGAGACCTCTAGTAGGGGGAAACTTCGAGCCAGGTGGGCTGAGGGATCACATGCAGCCATACCTCCAGGTAGGACGTGGGGCGATATAGAGTGATCGTCCCAAGGAAGAGGGGCAGGATCCTTGAGGTACCCAACCTCTTGGATGAGACCTTGCTACGGGAGCCTCGATGTGGAGTAGCAGGAACTGACTGATTGGGTAGAGAAAAATGTGTATGGAGCAATAGAGAGAGCGACAGTGCAGGGAATCCCAGGACAGTGCATAGCTAGCAAGCTGCAGCAATGCGAGAGACCAATTGTTTTTCACAGTGCTAGGTGGCACAAAGAGGTGTGCAATGGTGCGAGATGCATGGAGATGTTGCAGTAGCGTATATGTCAGAGAGGGAGCACTTGTCAGAAATAGGTAGAGCTTCAGCTTCAAAGTATGTTCCTAGCCCTACAGAGTGGTCATTTGGGAGTGTTTTTGTTCCAAGTGTTGTTGGAGCAAGTGGACCGGATAGATGTGTTGCATGCAAAACATTCCAGAGTTACAGGATCGGGTTTGAGAGAAAGCCTTTCTTGTTGAGAGGGAGTGTTGAAAAATGTGCAACAAGAAATGCTAAATTTAGAATGTGCTAAAAACTTGCTAAAAATAGCATGTCTAAAAATAGTAGTTTGGCCAGTGAGTTCATTGGCCACATTGGGTGAGAGGTGAAACTGTTAAAAATAGAAAGTTCTAAAAATATCATTTCTGGGTCCCTTCCTATTTATAGCAGTCCCTAGTCTATCTATAAGAAGTAAAATTAATTTTGGTCTTAACGACAGTTGGAAATATTAATTAATTAATTCAGTTGAGTTAATTAGTTAAGGAAATTCGAATTTGAAGTCTTTGTGAGCAT
>APFE030764236.1:26820-99162 GCA_000404065.3 Pinus taeda | reverse complement strand
AAGTATTCCTTGCATGGAGAAGGATCTATTATAGGAGATTGGAGGACTTGTGGCCTATATATTGAGGCCTAGGTAGTCCATGATTTTTATCTTCTGATTGAAGATCATCAGGATCTTTTGATTACAGAGAGAGCAGGATAGCTATTGAGTTGATTCTTTTTGTATGTTGTTGAGGATTTCCACTTGATTGATAATACATGGTTTGGGTTTTATGCTGGTGCTTTCCCCTAGATATATCTTGTGTTATGTGTGATTGGTTCCTTCTTATCAGTTATATGTGTTCTTATTGATGTTGCTCATGGTTGATTAAGCTTCCGCTAAATTGTTTGTAAAAGTAGATCAAGTATTTTGCTTTAGTACATTGCATTACCAGGTTGATCTACAGATGGGAAATTTCTACATGATATTAGAGCTAGCTGATTTGTAGAAAAAGTTCTACATGGTATCAGAGCTAGCTGATTTATAGGAAAATTTCTACAAAATTCTACACCTTGAACGAGAGGGGGCTCCCTCAGTTGTTATGAGGCCTTATTTAATGTTGTTCATTGTCGCGGAATAACAACCTATGAAGCACAGTGGCTAGATTTATGATTTAGTTTGGGTGGTTGTTGATGATTGCACAATCCCCGTTCATGAATAAATACCCCTCTTACAAAGTCCTTCCTCAAAGTGCTAGCTTCCAACTTGACAGAATAACATGATTTATAAAAAATTGACAGAAGAATATAAGGATATTCCTAGTAATTAAGCAATCAAACTGAATACTTAATCAATCAGGTAGATTTGGATGCGTGTAGAAAACTTCTACAACCCAAAAAAATACATTGCAGAGGATGACAAAAGGCAATAATTAGTAGATATGTAGAGGAGTTATCTCAGACAAATAGTAGAATAAAATGGTCTCTTTAAATGATTATAATTTTGCAAGGGATTTCAGAAAGATTGATACTCGATAAATTCTTGCCCAGAATATTCTATGCAAACTTGAACATGTGTAGAAAGAGAGTATGAAAGTAGTGGAAAAACAACAAGAAACACAAGTTCTGCCATAAACCAGAGCCAAAAGGCTTCAATAAGAATTATGTAATCAAATTTTTACAAAGCTAAAAAGTTTTGGCATCTAAAAGCCAACCCTTGTTTATTAAAAATGATGGAATATATAGGAAAACCTTAAGCTAAACCTTCATCTGTTGTTACAAGATTTTAGGGATCAAATCCTAACAATAATCTAAAAATAAAACAATCTAAAAATAGTCTGCAAGAAATTTGGAACTGTTTGCAAATTCTTTGTCTTAAAATCTTAAAATTTGCTGCAAAGTGTCTCGAGTTGTAGGTATTGCTGGAGTGGTTAAAATTATTTTAAAAATCTCTTGGCTGCTAAGTGTTCATTTGGCTACCAGTTATGGTCCTTTGGATGCTAAAAAAATCAAAAGATCTGCTACTAAACATTGTAGCTGATTTTGAGCTTAGAAAATCTCAACCACTACCCGTTTATTTGGTCATTGTTTGACCGATTGGATCCCTAAAGATACTCAGTGTGATTCAAATGCCAATCTTGAAATTGTTTGGTCTTTATTATACAAAACTCAACTTGATTGAAGACCCGTATTGCCTCAACATACCTTCTCAACATAAGGTTGGTGAATCCATATAATAAATAGTTGGGATATGGCTTCCAATCACTAAATTGTAGACACATGTTTGGTTAACATCTATAGGTGCCAAGCAGTTGAGTCCACTGTAATAATCTCCTAGAAGGTAATGTACACTAAGTAGACCAATAATACTAAATTATCCCAACACCTTCAGAATATTGCTTCCTCCATTGTAGTTATATCCATTAAGTGCAATAAAGGTTAAATTGCCTTCTTCCTCTTCCTGTAATATCTGGATGATCATAGAATTCTCAACAAGAGCCTGTAAATAGTTTAGCATACCATAAACATTCCAAACCTACTCCAGGTACTCGGAAATGAGAAGACCAAAAGTTCCCCAACTCTGTGTTGATAACCATATACCCAGAAGTAATTTTGCCAATAAGCTTTCTAGTTGCAAATGATTACATGCTCATGCCCCATCCACCATTGGCACTTAAAAATTGAAGTTTATTATATAACCAATTTGAAAATCATATAAATCCAACGTCCTTGAATTCATCCTCCACCATTTAAACTCATCTGAATAATGTGCTAGTAGAAAATACAAATCATCGTTAGTGATATCTAAAATAGGATGTAGAGGAGCACCATAATTGCATAGTAGAGAGGCAATTGTTCTTTCAAGAATGTGAAAAAAAAGAAATTCTTCTTTGTAAAATATCTATATGATACGATGCAATACTAGCTCCAATTGTAATATCCCAACCAAGATGAAAACTAGCAAGGAAGATATTATGAAGATCGCCAATCAAAACAATAGGCTTCAAAGAATCATACATTCCAAAGTATAAACCATGATACACTATAATTCCCACACAGGAAATGTTGAACCCATGATAAAGAGAGAAGATGCATCATCTTCACCACCAAAGTGCAGGTTTCCAGCAAACCATTTCTAGTAACCATCCTTGTTTTTCCAACACATTTCTTCCATGACGAAATCTAGGGTTATACTCTTGATAGAACCGATGAGATTTCCCAAATCACTCATGATATGGAAATTTTTTGTTGGTTTGTGTTATATTCTTTCCACGACTAACCTATGTAGTGAACCGGGGGGTTAGAGGGGGGCGGGTAGCCCCCCTCTACGGGGTTTGGGGCAGCGCCCCAAGAAAAAAAAATTTGGACCCTATATTAGGTTGGGCGAACCTACCTATGGTTTTCAGTTCATGGTTTTGGACGCGATGGTTTTTCGGTCCATGGTATTGGATGCTTCCGCATGTATAAATATGTATTGTAACATTGAAAGGAATAAAAAAATGAAAAATCAAGCTGGTAGTCTCGGTTTTGAGATCCAGTGGGAAATCTCTGTGTATATGTGTTTTATGTGTTATGCTCTCGCATTTTTATTTTTCCTGTGATTTAGAATTCGTATGCAGGTAATTTCTGTATGGGGTTAAAACCTACAGAATAGGCTATTTTTAGAGCCCAGTAGTTAGAACTTATATATTCTCAATCTAGGGTTCTTCAAAAAATTCTTCCTGATGCTCTTAGGTCCAAAGTTGTTATAGCCAAGCAAAAGCCAAGTCCCCATGCTGATGGGCTAGTTGAATCAATCGATGTTAACATGGCTAACCTGCTAAATCAATTGCAGCAGTTTTCTTTACAAATTGCTTCTTCTATGCAGGCATCGCCATCAGTTCCTATGCCTTCTCAACCTACATCTATAAATGTCGTCCAAACTTCTAACCCCAAAGGAAACCAACAATCTAATGGGAAAAAGAAAGGGAAAGGTAGGAAAAAGAACTAGGATGGGAAGGGTAATGCAAACAAACTCGACAATGATGCTGGAGAGAGTAGAAAAGAGTCTAAGAAAAAAGTAAAATTTCCATGCGAGTTATGCAATGGAGATCATTTGACTCATCTTTGCCCTAAGATCCAAGATGCTTAGCGCTTATTAGTTCAGCAGGGGTCTTCTAGCTCCCAGGCTATCATAACTAACCCTTTTCCCTAAGGGTAGTAGTTGCTTGTTGGCACGAACTCTAGTACTGCTACCCCCGCAGGGGGAAACTAGGAAGGGGATAATACATCAAATGTTTACATGATGAGTTCACATATTGATGTTGCTACACGATCACGTGATTATGGTGAATCAGAATCATCTAAGGCTAAGTCTTCTCTCGATGCTTCAGAGCCACTCCATATTGAGAGGCCCTTTGTTGAGTCTATACCTCGAATGCCGAAAGGATCCGCAAAACGCTCGACCATTAACCCTAATGCTAAGGCAGCCAAGAACTACTCAATTGTAGAAGATCTGGCTCAGAGTCCTTGCGCTATGTCAGCATTAGAGGCACTTCAATCGTGCCCCACACAAAGGAGTGCATTACTCAATGCAATCGAAGCAGTTGATCCATAAAATTCTCTTGTGCTTACATTCGATATGTCAAACATCAAGAAGAGACTCCCGCATCATATGGATTTCTAGATAAAGTCTACATATCGAAACACCAATATATTTTGAACTGTTGTTGATGAGGGAGCTTCCACATGTGTAATGTCCATATGATGTTGGAAGGCTTTTGGATCACCTCAAGATGTTCCTTCACTTACTCTATTGGCATCATTTGATGGTCATTGTCATAGGCCACATGGGATTATTCAAGCCTTTCCCATCTGTGTTGGGGGAAAGGTGGTAAATATTGAGGTATAAATAGTCGATGCGAACCTAGATTACAACCTCCTTTTAGGTAGGAATTGGATTTATGAGATGGATGCTATTGTATCGTCATTATTTCGCATCCTTTGTTTTCCTCATGAAGGGAGAATTGTAAAGATTAATCAGATGGATTATTCTCTGGGTGACTCCCAAAATTATTCTCTAGTATTGATGGCCTCCATGATAGCTAGATCGAGTGCATTAATGATTGAATAATGGCAACACACCCTTCCTACCATCACCAAAGATATCAGTCACTCCATGAGATTTTTGGGTTGGAGAAAAGTATATTGGCATTTAATGTTGAATCGAGATGTTAAATATTATCTCTATAAGTAGTTTCTTGTTCAATATTCCTTTAATATTGTTGAGAATGAAGAGGAGGATGTCAGTGTTGGAAGGGGAAACTCATGACAACACAAGCTAACAACCATGGTCCATGAGCACGATTGTCCTAGGAGAGGAGGGAGGGGCAGAGGTTCTAAACCTCCTCTTCCATGGCATACTCTAGGAGTAAAATGATTTTATGAGGATCTTATGTAACACATTAGAAGATTGACTGTGGCACTGGAAGTGAAGGAGATAAGAAATACTAGGGGTTGTCAATGGGCATTGAGTAACCTGCTTGAACGACACATGCGAAACTAGGAAGAGACTATGTGTGTGTTGGAAGTCCAAATCATGGATCTAGACTTTCATCTCGTCTAGGCTAGAGCAATTTTGCGTGTTCTAGCTAGTACTCTAGGAATTCAACTGTGTCCACCACCCCTACCTCTAGCACTCTCTAACTCCTCAGATGGCTCAAACTCTTCTTCTTTAAGTTCTCAGACTTGATTTCTCAAGGTGCAAAACCACCCAATCCTGAGAAGTTACATCTAGTTTTCGAGATGGAGAATACCTTTTCAAAAGAAGGGCCATTGAGAAACAATGTGAAGAAATAGGCCACCAGTGGTAGGAAAATACTAAAAGACAAGTAGACAAAAGAGAAACTGCAATACGATGTAGACACCAACTTCGACATGATGCTTATCAAGTGGGAAATACCACCATGGTTGAAGGAAGGTCATGACGATCCCTTCAATTAACTCTTGGCATGGCTTTGACTACTACCACGAATCAAGAAAATCATTTTCAATCTTTGTTACTCATTTGCATATTAGTTGTGTTTTTTACATTTAAAAACTAGCTTCATGACATTTATGAAAGTCATCTAGTTTCCCATCTATGGGAAGATGGTCACCCCCAAGGCATGCACAATGTTAGTTCTAGATCAAATATGCATTTTTTTGTTTTGTTTTCATATGCTCAATTTAGACATTGTCCACTGAAAAAAGCGATATCGATATATTTGCACTCTATGTAAATTCTTCATAATCTAATGAAATTTTACTTACAAAAATAATATGTGTGTGTGAACTATGTATATATAAAACAATTAAAAGGCAAACATTCTCGTGGTTAAAAATATTTCAAATAGTTTCGTTATTCTATATTTCTTCACAATCTAAGTGCCCAAAGAGATTTTGAAGCAGTTGAATCCATTTATGCATTCAAAAATGCAATTTAAACAATGACAAGTTATAACACCCAAACGAGGATGATGTACCGTAAGTGATCAACATAGAGTTGACATATGTGCCTTCTCAAAATAAAGGTAAATAAAAAACAATGTCAACTATAATTAAAAACAAAAATGAATATACATAATTGGTTAGTTTTAATGAAAATCATGATAAAACATCAATAATCCTAATTTCACTTAGCAAATGTGGAAAAAATATTTCACTTTCACCCTTAGCCATAAATAAAATATTTTGATGTTCATGTGAAGAAACATAATTTTATATAAATTTTAAAAAGAAATAAAGTAAAAATAAAAATAAAAAAATAAAAAAATCTTATATTTTCCCTTTTAAATGTGAGGAATATGTATAATTCTTATACCTCTTACAAATATGAAACTTGAATAAACTATTTTAATATGAATTTTAGTATATGTATTTGATATTTCAATATAAAATTTGAATAAACTATTTGAATATTTAGATTAGTTAATTTATTTTAATATTAATTTTACATATATGTATATAACCATAACAAAATATTCCAATACCCAAAGAAATAAAGTAATAGAATTGGTTGAAATCAAAATAATTCAATAACTTTTATATGTATTTAAAAATATATTGATTAAAAAAAATATTTTAATGTAAATAATGTCATCTATTTTAAGTGGTTTCACTATTTTAGATTTTGGCCTTTGATATTCTTTTAGTTGATTTTATTTAAAATCCAACGAAGATTTGTTGAAATTGAAATTGAAGTACCTAAAGGATTTTCAAATTATTGAATACGTTTATGCATTTTAAAATGAAATTGTGTGGAGAGAGAGAATCAATATAGATCCATTATAACCATGGATGTATCAAGCATCAAGAGAGATCAAATATCTTGACTGTAAACATTTTTCAAGCGTTACTATCAAGAAATTTGATCCTTGGTGCTTACCACATCCATGGCTAAGATAGATATATATATATATATATATTAGCCATGGATGTGGCTAAGATATATATATATATATATATATTACTACTATCACAAAGACTTCATATAATAATTCTCAAGTTGATAAAAATGAAAAGATTATATTGAAAAAAGTGTACAATTCTTATTGCATTTACAAACTTTATATATACTTTCATTTTATATTTTGGTTTTGAAAGACATTGCATGTATATTGATATATTGATAATAAGAACATAAACCACTTGAAAAAACTTGATAATTCCTTATATTTTGAATGTTAAATTTCAAATAAAATGGATTTAATATTTTTTTGAACTATTATAAAATGTATATTTTTATATTAATCTAAAATAATTTTTAAACAATTAAAATAATATGATTCTAATTACACTATATTTATACTTTAAATAAATATCAAATAGTTTTTTGTAAATTAGTTTAACATCTTTCCATCTACTTAAAAAAAATATGTTACTTGGAAAATATGTTAATATGTAATTATAATTTTCTTTTAGATAATTGAAATTTTGACTTTTTAATATAACAAATAGAAAAATAATAATTTATTTTTTATAAATATTAATAATCATTAATACAAATTTTGATATTATTTATTAAGCTACATTAGATTTATAATTTAAAATATTACCTTTAAAAATAAACTCACTGAAACATATATATATATATATATATATAAATATTCAAATTACTATATTTTGAAAAAAATCAAACTAACTAAAACAATATATCAAATATAAAATATAATATAATATAAACTAAAATTATAATATAATTAAAAATATATACTAATAGTACAAAGACCTCGCACTTCCAAGGAGAGGCACTTTCACTTCATCTAAGGCTAGAAATATATATTAAAAAATAAATAAAACATTAGAAATGCATTTTCATGTAGCCTTATATGAATTAAGTGTGTTAATTATTGTGTAAATGGTCAACAAGTTGATTTACGCTCCTAGGCCATGACGAGATATTCTATCTACATCTCAAATTCCTTAATTTTACTTAATCTGTTCCCCAGTGTTTCTCGGCATTTCTGGAACAATGCATCCATTACTTCTCTGAAATGGTGTTTAAGTAGACTCTCTGTAGCTGCTCTCAATTGACTTGCATAACGTTTCCCTTAGGCTTCCCTTTTAAAAGTTGATCCTCTAATAGCATCCATCACCTGTCTTCACCTCGTCCGTGAAAGTTTTTGTCAGGAACTTCACTCTTTGTATTTGAAATGAAGCCTCTCTCGTTATTTCACTGCTCACTTATCCAATAGTTTCATCTTGCAATTTTCTTAAATTCACTTTAGAAATAATTTTTGGGTTCCAACCGCTCTAAATGACCGCAATTCACTTCCCTTTAAAGTCTGAGATCAATGGATATCATTATTAAGCCGTTGCACTTTTGTAGAAAGTAGTTAGATTGACTAATTTGAGTATTTCGTTGGGTTGAAAATAACAATTTTTTTAATGGCTATATGTATGGGGTTGTATAAGTCTACCATTGCAGTTATTTAACTATGAGCATATATAGCTTCTGTGTATTTATATCTACGAACAAATTAGTTATCTGTTATTAACTCTTAATTATCTAACAAAACTTACATGCCCTGAACCAATGAGAATCAGTGCACCAAATAAAATGAAAAATATACAATTGAAACATTCAATTTGTTTCAATTTACAAAGGCAAATTCTCCAACAGCTTTGAGTGGATTCTCAATTTACACAGTGCAGTTTTGATCTATAACACTTGATTTATTGGGCATTCAATTTAGAAGATAGATTTCTCCAAACTGCTTTGAGTGGATTCTCATTTATACAACACTTTTCCATTAGTTTACATTTTGATAGTTCCCTGAATTTAATACTGTTGTTGCTAAATGTGAATTCTATCATCATAACTGAATAATTTGATCATGAATTATTTTTGGAAATCTAATTTGATGTGACCATGAAATAAATAAAAAAATTAAGGACTTCACACATTTTACAGTCGATTCCAAAACTGGTTACTCATGGTTCTACGAAGCACGGCTTCTATCCTGAGATCAAAGGCATCCTTTGGAAAAATCTCACCATCATCTTTTTCTGTAGAATTCATGTGAAGCAAACTATCCTGAGATCAAAGGCATCCTTTGGAAAAATCTCACCATCATCTTTTTCTGTAGAATTCATGTGAAGCAAACTAGGTATAATCTTAATGATCTTTTCCTGCATTTTCCTAATTTTTTCCTCAGAATAACTGCTCAATACGTCCTCGATTTTGAGGGTGTTTCTGGAATTCACCAATCTCTTCTCTGCAATAATAACAGAGTAGGTTTCCGGGTCTGAAGGAAGATGCCATGTGTATTTCTCATACGTAGAATCCCTTCTGAAAACTATGGGTATACACCCAGCTATCAACCCATGGAAATTTGATAGCTAGGTCAGGGAATTCCCAGGTGGTTGCAGGCAGAAATTGGCCTTCAGCAATTCCTGCATCAGGGCCTCCGGCCTGTGACTGCACTGCATCTTAGTGCAATTCACCATCAGCCATTTCGAAGAATCCATGCATTTCTCAATAATGGCACGCCAATTTCCAGACCCCGGTGTGTGGAACCCACGAACACAAATGAGAAATCTTGCCTCGCAGATGCCAGAGTCTCCGTCCATTCCTTCAATTCCTGCTGTGAATTCGGATGAAAAGAAGTCAGATACGGAATGGCTTGCTCTCTGTCGATCCAGGTTTGGCTCTCTACCAACAACGTCCTGACATTGCCCATGGCCAAGAGCTCCAAGAGACTCGTTCCCCATTTAACTCCGCTCGCCATGGTAGGCTGCTCAGGTCCCAAGCGGTTCGCCTAGTCGTCATAAAATGATCCATTCCACCCCTTTTGCTCCAGCTCCAGCTTCCATTTTTCTCTCGCCAAGAAATCAGCTCTGCCCCATGACCTGAGGCTCGGTCCCGTTCTTTCCCGTAAAGATAACGCAGGGCATCCAGGGCGATGTAATAGGGTATATAAAAGGCATCTGCCTCCTCGGGATCTGAGACAAGGCACTGATATTTATTTGCAGTTGAATTCAAATGTACTAGTGATATAAATAACATTAATATTGTCAGACTGACTTACTCTTAGTACAAACATCCAAACCTGCATTACATTGATTACGTTGAACTGTAGAGCCTCCCGGAGTTGAGGGACAGAGCTGCCTGAAAATGCATAGATACATATGAATACACATACCATGATATGTTATGGTGATATGTTCGGGAGTTGTGGCATGTACTGTAAGGGTGCATTAATGGAACTATAGAGTTGGAAATAGTTGTTGCCACAAAAAGCAAAAGGCTAAATGTTATTTAATGTTTTGTAGTACAAAAACTTTTCAATTTGATAAGACAAAGAAACTTTAAAATGCTTGGAACTTTCGCCATGATAGCAAAGTTATGACTTTATGTGTATTTGCCAACCAATGTAAGAGTCGGTAAGTAAAATTTTCTTGGATGTGTCCTCTGCAATCCCATCAAACTATGTAATCAAAATTTTGGGTGGGTTCCGGGAGAGCATTTTCATGGAGGTTGTTAGAGATTTGTTTGTTCGACAGAGGTCATGACTAATTGTTTGTTATGGTAGATGGGTATAAGATGTGGCTTGTATGTGTTTATTTTATATAAGGAAATAATATTTGGATGACAAGAAGTTAAAATATTCTTATATTAAGATTTTTAAGGTGTATTGTATCGTTAATATAATAGGTTCTTGGGTAGATTTTAGATAGCACTTTGGTAGAGATTAGGTACCAAATAAAGGCCTATTTAAATATAAGTGTTGGTAGGTAATGTTGAGAGAAAGGCTTGTGAATGATGTTTTGTTTGAGGATTTAAGAAAACTCTTAGGGATATTGTTGCAAAGAGAATTAGGTTGAGAAGGTGTTAGGAACAATGAATTGGAGGAATTGAGAAGGTAAATTGAAGAACTAGAGAATAAACAAATTGGAGATGTTGGAGTTATATTAGACATAGAATTAAAGGATGAGATGGAGGACTAAAAAAATGTTGATGAAAGTGACTTAATCAATCATTTGATCTCATTTATGAAGGATAGACTTAATGCAAGGGTGAAAGCTTTTTGATATGATGACAATATGAAAACATAGACTTTCATATAGGAGAACTCAAGTGATACCATGAGTATGAGAATATCCAAGAGCCCAGTAGAGTCTATTTCTCAGTAATGAAGTTGAAAGGGCATGTTGCACTCTAGTGGGATGTTGTGTAGAAAGATAGTTGATAAGTAATAGGAGAAGATAAAAACTTGGAAAAAAAATGGTGAGTAATAAGAAGGAGAAGTTCTCTCCTAATTATTATCAACAAAGTTTATACAAACAAGCAAAATATTTGAAAGAAAAGGAGACCTGTTTCTCGGAGTATATAAAATAATTCCTCAAACTATCACTAAAATTACGACTTAAAAGAGTTGGAGTATCAAAGTGTAGAAAAGTATGTGAATGGAATGAAGTTCTATATTCCAAATGAGATAAGTACCAATTATTTCTAAAACATGGATTAAGCATATCAAATTGCTTTAAAGGTAGAGGAAAAATTGAATAGGAAGTCGTAGTGGAATTGTAGAGTAAATAATCTTAGAGGCAAAGGAAGAGTGAAGGTTGCAAGAGGACATTCTAGTAAAGCCAACGAACCTGAAGTGTATATAGTAGTCAAATTTCCAAGAAAGAAAACCATGTTGGTAAATGTAAAGGGTTTGAAAGAGGCAAGGGTAAGTATGCCATTACTTGCTATAGATGCGGAGTAGAAGGGCACAAGGCATCTAGATTTCCAAAGATGCATATGCTAAGAAGAAGGAATGAGGTCGAGATTCATGTCATTTAGGTAGGTGAGGCCTAAGTTATGGGAGGAAATGTTGTAGTACTACAACTTGAAGAGGGTGAAAACCTTATGTTTAGAAGGGTGTTTCTCAAGCCTAAAAAGAAGACTGAGAATGAACTTGGATAGAGCAAGAGTTTTTAAAACTAAATGCAAGGTTTATAATAAATGCTACAATTTTATCATATAGGTCAGGAGTACAAAAATTGTGGTGTCCACAGAGGTCATCGATAAGCTAAAATAAAATTGCATCCCTCATCCAATTCCATATCAATTTTCGTGGTCATAGAAGGGTCAACAAATTACTATGACATAACAATGTTGGTTGAGTTTCTATATTAGAAATTTTAGTGACCAAGTATTAATTGATGTGGTGCATATGGAAACATGTCATGTATTATGAAGAAAATCATGGTTGCTTGATAGGAAGGTTCTTTATGATGGTATGGAAAATACATATGAATTCGACAAGTATTGTTGGGATGGGGTCCCCTGGGTCAGTGTTGGGGTTAAGATAACCCAAGTTTTGGTACAGTTTGTGTAAATAATTTAAGGTCTCTGTGATTTGTGGATGCAGAGTGCGTAGATGAATAGGAGTCAAAGGGGCTTAGCCCCTTGTTTTATGTAAAGTTTGAGTCAATTTTGAGATTTACCCATGGTCCGCGGACCATGACATTGTATGAGAAAGGCTATAAATAAGTGTTTCTTAGAGATTCTAAGGCAATAATAAGAGGAAGAAGTATGAAAAAGTGATAGCGAAAAGAAGTGGGCAAGATAGGAGAAGAAAGGCTCTGCAGCTGAGTGTGCAGAGGCCTGGGTAGAGTCCACAACTGAGTGCGTGGACCCTTGCAGCTGTGTGTGTACGGTAGTTTTGAGTCTGTAACCTTGCATTGAAGAACAATAAATATAGTTTCCGAAGAATTATTTCATATTTCTGTTTATTTCTGTTAATGTTATATGTTGTTGATGAGTCATGTGTTTTATGGAATATTGATGGAATGTTACATGATTCTCTTTAATAAACGTTAATGATGTACGCAATGCATGTATAAGTACTTTCGCGAAGACTCTGATGCATTTATTTATGCTTCCTATGGAGATCATACATAACATAGATGCCATCATCACCAAATTTTTGTGGGTTTCTCACATTAAGATGAGGAAATTTCACCTAGTTCATATGTCAATAATAGCTCGTACGATGGAGGAAGGAGGTTGGGGCATTTTGGATACAAAAATTTTTAATAGGTATTTTGTAATAACCCCAATTACATTTTTTTTCTTCTTGTAAATTAAAAAAACTAAACATGGGTTGATTCAAAGGGACACTATTTCCAGGGCTATGAAGGATATGTTGTTTGGGATAGATGGTAGGTAAGGTGCTAGGAACTATGTGGAATTCAACTGATTGGAAAGCAAGAGATTACAAGGCTAACAAAAAAAATGGAAACAAGGAACTAGGTGGATCAATTTGATTTGATTACAAGATTTGGGCCAGATTAGACACTAACTACCAGGAGGTTGAGTTTGAAGAATGGATAGTTTACTAAGTGGAGAGGTCGATTTATGGGAGGAGGAGGGATGTTATTCTAGAGGTTAAGTTGGCATCACTTGGGGATTCAAGTGAATATTGATTCTTGTACCCACTTGGAGGCAACGTAGAGGAACCCTAGTTGTTAGGCATCATTTTTGGGATTTCTAGTCCAACTGGAAGCGTCATTTTACCGCGGGAGTGGTCCTGATCTCTAGCCCTCGAATATGGCTCGAGGGTGACCATTGCATAAGGAAACTGGTTGCAGTTTTCTATGGTTGGGAGGAGAACCATCGTCCCTAATTCAATGGTTATTTTCATTGAGATAAGTGTTCCTCTCATGTTAGCTTACTCAATTATTCATACCTATTTAAAATAGGGTTGTTGATCAATGTTAATGGAAGGTCCCAAACATGTTGTGTATATTTATGCAGTGAACTATATGTATAGAAAATGAAAACTATATTCCATTTTTATATTCTAATAAGTATTGAGTTGCATATATATGTACTATCTGAACTAGAAGGTTTTCTGCACATTTTAGCCATGATGGTTTATTTGTCAAATATAGAAAAATGAGTTAAATTATTTGTGGAAGAGTGACTTGTGTTGATGTGAGTATTTTAAATATCATGTGTTGAAGTAAGAATGATGTGTGGATCTATCCATATTGAGATGGAGTTAAAGATTAAAAAAATGAATCTCAACTCCTTAGAACTCTATAAGGTGGGCTACTCACAACCTGTGATGGCATACATGCCATGAATCATGGAAAATACTAGAGGCCATACTCATGTATTGGTTTTCTTGTCTTCATATTTTGATATATTCATTATCTATAGAGATTGAATAGGTTTAATTGATATATATATCCCTTAAGATGTAAGGAATTCCAACAAATCGAATCATTCATTCTTAATAGTGAACCCTGAGGATACCTATATCCTTTGATTCTTATTTCAATGTTGTCTAGCACCAATTCCCCATAGAGAACTATAAGTAAAGCTAGTAAACTAAATAATTCTTATTTAAAAGTAGAGGCTTACACCGTATCATTAATATTTGTGCAATAAGCATTTGCGATGAACGCTATATTCACCTACATCCAAGTATTTCCAAAGTGCATTGGCCAAATGCTTAAAAACAATACATCAATAACAATGTGTGGTTTGTGAACGTGAAATTTTCAGCTTCCTATTTGTGTTGGACTATCACTAGTAGCTAGCTTGAGAAATATATAGTTTAAGGATAGGAGAGGAATATCTAATCTTTCTCCAAGAAGTCAATGTATCACAACGACTATTTCTAACCTCAATTTTGCAATTAATCATGTATTATTTTATAGTTTCTACTAGGTTCTTTGTATTAGGCACAAGTTCCCTCACTTGGAGAATTCCATTCTATAGTGCATCACATTATAAGGGAGCATAGTGTATTATCACACCATATGTGCCCATTAAGATACAACACT
Source organism: Pinus taeda (assembly GCA_000404065.3). NCBI lineage: Eukaryota > Viridiplantae > Streptophyta > Pinopsida > Pinales > Pinaceae > Pinus > Pinus taeda. The sequence goes on along the minus strand of APFE030764236.1, from coordinate 84,439 downwards.
ATGAAATGAATCATCACCATCACAAAAATTTGCATAATAAATCAGTGTCAGTTACAGACTACAGGCATTGCTACTACATAGCTGGTAGTAGGTTATAATGTACATGATGACTCTACTCACTACATCATAACTCCACATGCACACAGTGTCTATCCTTAGTGTCTCCAAGGTCCTTCCCCCAATTTACTTGTGTTTCCTGGCCCTTTGCATGCATTTTTCTTTGTAAATGTGTGATGCTTTGATTTAGAAGTTAGAGTACTTTTGTAGGACATCCTAAGGATTTTCTTACTTTGATGAGTATTCTAATTCATTGTAAACTTTCCATCAGACAGAATGATGCATAATTTTATTTAGAGAAGCATTGACCTAAACTTTGAAACCAATGTTAAGGACTCATTCCTATATCAGGAGAATCCAAGACAATGAAAACCCACTATATAAAAAGTCTTTTTTTTTGCAATCTTAGTCTACCATTAGGGGATGTAACCTTTATGTATTTCATTTTTTCCCAAACTGAGTCTCTCACTGTTAGGGAATGAATATTGACTCATTACAAATCAACTTAGAGAGTTCTAATTTATATGGTTAGGGTGATTTATAGCCATCTCTACTTCAGAAGTTGCAGTAGCTTGTTGGTCACTCTACATTGAAAGCCCACAAACACGTGATCCCTATCTTTAGAATTTCCAAGTCTCCCTTAAAGATAAGAAAACATGAAATTTTTTAGGGTACTTTCTTCTCCCTAGTTGTAATTTTACTGTTACTCATGCAACCCTTATGCCTCCCCAGAAGCATATATACACAAATTTAAGAGTTTGCATAAAAGGCATGTATTTACAAGATTCAAATTCTTACCTAATGTAAAGATTGATGTGCTCAGAATGAGCCATTTACTTCTTACGACATAAAGGCTTCTAACCAATTTCCCCATTTGACATTGTAGTACTTAATTTCCACCAATGGGCCATTGATGGTTTATAAAACATATCAGCTTTTAGAAAATTGTGATTTCTTAAGCTTTGAACTAGTAATATAACCAGTTCAACCTAGATGCAAGGGAATGATGGATGTCTACTACATACAATACATTAATATTGTTTTCAGAAGACAATGGTTTTCTCCTTGTTGCCTAGGATGGTTATATACAATGAAAATCAAAAGAACTGTTTTTCTCATCCTCTAGTTGAAAAAAATTCAATGCCTTACTTTGGAACATCCAAATCCTTATGGCCTTACATGGTTCAAAGAAGCAAGACACTCTACCTTTGTGTGACTCAAATGTTTTGTTACTTTTGTTGTCAATTCATTAATGGATTGTGTGGATTGTGACTTACTCCTTGGTAATCTTACAAGTATTCTAAGAACACATTTTATTATGGTTTTCAAAAGATTAATACGATATATAGATATATATGACAACATATGGAAATTGACTTCTTTGGTTAGTTCAAATTCATCTACTAAATTGGAACTTTCAGGAAGAATCATTGGTAATTAGGTTAATTTGTATAATTCTATGGTTCTTTTTGGTTTGAAAAGTGAAAGAAGACAATGGCATCAATATTTTTATTGCTACGAAATCCCTTATAGATCCACGTGTAGATTTTTTTGAAGAATCTAAGGGGATTCTACCCATGCGGGCATTTCATCATTCTATTTTGTTCCATGATCTACCCAATCAACTTCCTTACAATGGTATTGTTATTGGTAGTGAAAAAACTAAAAAGAAGATTAAGAAGTTACTTGAAGAAGGTAACATTTTCCCCAACTCTTCCCCTCATGGTTCTCCTATGTTTATTATACCCGAGAACAAATAGGGTGAATGGTGGTTTTTTATTTACTACAAGGCACTGAATATAGTAATTGGGAATAAATATTTTTCTCTTTGCATGATAAAGAATCTACTAGATCAAAGTTGGGGAAATTGTTTCATTATAAAGATTGACTTGGCATTGGGCTATCTTTGGAGTCATGTTGGACCTCAAGACACCTGGAAGACTGCTTTCAAACCTAAGTTTGGATTTTTAAGTGGTTGGTGATTTATTTTGGCTTACCAAAACTTATTCTACTTTCCAGAACATTATCATTGATGTTTTAGGACTCATTTAAGCACTTTGTGGAAATCTATGTAGTTGGCATTTTTATTTAAAACAAAACTTGGGAAGACCATATGCGACATGTACTAGTAATGTTGGATTTTTCTTTGTTAAAAGATGTTGTAAACTAAGATTAAGGAATTATTGTTTGACTAAACCTTGTATGTAGGCTTCATCATAAACGAGAATGGAGTTCATGCAAATCTAGGTAAAATTAAGGTGATCAATGATTAGCCATGTCCTAATACATTTGAATAGTTGAAGAACTTCTTGGGCAGTAAAATTTTCTACAGGAAGTTAATGTACCATTTCTCTCATATAGCATCAACTTACTAAGAAGAATAAGTTTGCATGGGAACCATGACATGAAACTATATTTTAGAAGTCAGATGCTCTATAGCGCCAATTATGGTTGTTCTCTACTTGTAATTTTTTTATTTTTATGTATAGACAAAAACTTCACATTATACAGTAGGTGCATATCGTACGCAAGGAAGGCATCTTATAGCTTATTATTCATAGAATTGTGTCACTATATAGACTAAATCACAACACTATTGACAAAGAGTTTTATGCATTTATCAATATTTGACAGAGAGGTTTGTGTGGATGATTTTTCATTTGTATTTGTAGGAAAGTTTGGGATGTTGACCAAACTATCCACCCTATGTACACCTAGGACTTAGTTAATTAAATATGGAAAATACGTCTTATTAAGTAATGTGATTTCCTCTTTATCCTAGTATTGACAAAGTATCATCGCTTTTTTGTAGCATCTCCATATTTGTATGATCATCCACTCATAGTAGATGTTAAATGGTGTGCCTTGTTTGAATGTTATATTACAGAGACGGCTATGACAAGAGTAGTCTTAGGTCAAATAGATGCATAGTTACCAAGGCAACTAGCTTACTTAAGGCTGAAATACTTATGTGAAGATGGTATAAACCCTAACCTAACCCTAAAACATAAAAGAAGAATTGAATTTTGGTTTTAGGGAGAAATATAATTCCTACTATATGTTTTGGGCATATGATTTCAACCAAAGACCTGCTTGTGAGGATGTAAGCAACTCTAGGTTTGTTTATAGACAATGATATTCAAAAGAACCTTTTCTCTCATCCTCTAGTTGAAAAAAATTCAATTCCCTACTTTTGAACATCCATATCCTTATGGTATTGTATGGTTAAAAGAATAAAGACACTCTACCTTTGTGTGACTCAAATGTTTAGTTACTTTTGCTATCGAGTCACCAATGGATTTTGTGGATTGTGACCCCACACCAACTGATTATTATGACCTACTCCTTGGGAATCTTACTTGTATTCTAAGAAAACATTTTATTATGGTTTAGAAAAGGTCAATATGATATATAAAAAAGGATGACACCATATTGAAATTCACTTCTTTGGTTAGTTCAGATTTGTCTACTAAACTGGAACTTTCGGGAAGAACCATTATTAATCAAGTTAATTTGTATAAGTATATGGTGCTTTGTGATTTGAAAAGTGAAAGTAGACAATGTCATCAATATTCATAAGCTACAAGATCCATCCTAGATCCACATGTAGATGTTTTTAAAGAATATAAGTGGATTTCACGTGTTGACCAATCAAGTGTCAAATACCCCATGAGAAGAGTAAATTTCAAAGTTTTCCATCATTTTTAGATCAGTCAGAATTTTCAGACTTCATTATTTTTATGCATCGTTTGGTCATCATGCTGTAAGCCAAATTTTGCATCCCTCTAAGGATGATGTAAAACATTATCTTAGTATGATGAATATAAAGCCATGTAACACATCTAGATAGCTAAAGATTTTTTGCTAGAGAGTTTTCTCTCTATGGAGTTTCTTTCCTTAGCTAATTATCTGTGTTTCTTAACACTAAATAATTGGTTAAGTTTTTCTCCCACACATCCCCCAAAGCTAGAGTGAGGCTTGATGGTAAACTCTCAGGTGAGTCCTAGTGTATAGATTCAATGTAATAAGTCATACTAGATCTATAAAGTTTCACAAAATTTGGTTATGTCTAGAGGTCAAATTTTAATTGTTAAAATTCCTCTTATGAATGGATTTTTTATGTAATGTTTGATGTAAAGATGCAAGAAAGTGATATCTGTAGAAGTTGTAGTGGGTATGGGTACTTAAAATTATACCTCAACACCTCAAATTCTATCTAGACACATTTTGAGTGTGAAAAAATATGTTTAAACCCCTCTAGAGTCATACTTTTTATTTTCCAACAAAAAATGGAAAAATAATTAGCCAAAAATTGTTGAGAAAAATAAATTAGTTTGAAAGTGAAAAAAAATGGAAGAGGACTTTCCCGAGAAAGGAATCAAGTAAAAATCTATGGAATCTCCACAAATCAAGCAAGAAAAAGTCCCACAAGAAATTTGCTAAATCAAATTCGAAGAAAAATCATTTTTTTAATGAGATGGTCCAAGTTGGTTAAGTTGAATGAGAAATTTTCAAGGAGAAAGTTTAGAAAAAAATATTTTTTGGATTGAGATCAAATTTTTGGTCAATCAAACACCATCTTCAAGGGAAATTGAACTACATTCTCAAGATTAGCGCAGGAAATCAACGGATGAGATTAATTAGGCATGGATCAAGCCTTCAACTAGTCGTTTTCTTCTGGGATCAAGTAAGATTTGTACAATTCGTTGGGCCTATTTGTTTTCACTTGGAGAGGTATCTAATCTCTCATTTTTTCTATAAATTGAGCTCAAAACTCCCCATTATAACACAATCATAAATCGAGTTCTTGGCTACTGAAGCTTTGCTACAATATTGTATTGGAAATGAGTTTTTGTGGGTCGGTTCATGTTGGTGTTCCTCTTGTATCTTCTATGGCAAATTCTTTATGATTTATTTTCTTAATGCTCTATTGGTTTTAAATTTAAATTATTTCTATTTCACTAGCCAGTTTGTGGATTTACTATTTGGATAGGTATCTTGCATTAGTCTTTGAGTTTAGAGAATCATTTTCTAAATTAATCGATCTAGTAGATATCTCTAGATATTTTGTTTCATTGTGTTATCTAATTCTTTATTATCTAACAATTTTATCTCAAGTGTATAGAGATCATTTTATTATTTAGATGTTGGGCGTTAGGGGGTGTATTTAGTTGGACTGGATAACTTCCAAGATATAGAAGTGAAGAGCCTACTTCATTTTGTATCAAAGACTTATCTAACAAACTTTGCAAGGGGTTCTTGGCCATTTCTTGTGAAAAAATTAGTTATCCCATCTATTTCTTTCTACTAGTGTGTTATAACTTATTACTGAACAAATATTTCTATTTAAAGCTTGTATTTTAATACACAAGAGCAGAGTTGTACTCACACTCTTTGGGTAAATTAATTTGTAAAATTTGTAAATAATTTGTGAGTTTTTACTAGCCCTTATTGTGTATAAAGTTCATTTTTTTGTACATACTTAATTCTTATGTTGTAGATCTAAGCTTCTCCCTAGTGATCTATGCAAATATTTAAGGAGATTTGTGGATTTAAATATTTCAAAGTGATTTTGAAGGGGTCCTTTTGGAGGCTAATGGATAAATTGAATTACCTTTTTGAAAACCCTCCAAACCTCTGTTCGTTGAACACAACCCTCATAAAGTTTTCTTGTAGATTTTCCTCTTGAAGAATTAGATGAGTAGGGTTTCTAGCTGAGCAAATTAATTTTTGGGAGCCACCTTCATTTTCCTAGCAAATCAATTTTTTTTTTGGGAAATCGCTTCAATTTGAGAGGTTGTTTTCCCTTCTTGAATTAAGATTGAATCAATATTGAACTATTTTCAAGCAATTTGAGATTTAAAAATTTTGAGGGGTTTACATCTTAAATGATGCAAGAGCATCTAACCACACTTAATTAAAATTAAAATTCAAAAATGTGAAAGGGGAAACGAGGACAATCATTGTAAATCGAGGCAAATTCTATTTAAACATAGATAATTAATGGAATTGATAAGACTCTAGAAGGCTTGATTAAATGTAATTATTTACCATGCATGCGTATAGAGAGTTTTAGGGGTTTGATTGAGCGATTGTGGGAGAAACTCATGGATCTTAAACGATTCCTCCTTTTTTAATTTCCTATATAAGAGAGTTTGTGTTGTGTGAAAGAGATATAGAGTATGCAATGTAGCTGCAGGGAAATTTGTGACTCCAGCCGTGAGGCCTTAGCCTATAATCGAGTTCTGTTTATAATTGAAATATGTGTGTTATTATACATCTAGGCAAAGTCTGGATTTTGTGTGTCTGTGTATTGTTTACCTATATAATCTTTACTGTAAATTGGTAAATTGCATGTGCGAGTGTAAGGGATGAAGTTCGCATGAACATCGCCTTAAACAAGTATGGTAGAGATAAATTTTTGTTGTAATTCTACCAACAAGCGAACGAGAGATCCGTTGGATTTGAGAACTGTTACAAATCCATTTGGGCACATCAATCCCATCATACAGATCAGTGTTTTAAGGCTCATCAAACCCTAATTTCAGTTGCTTCATGCCCTAAACAAGTCACCCCTTTGAATTCCTTCTTCCTAGACAGTTTCATGACTTGAAGACATCCAGAGATAGCCTCTAGAGGGACCAGTTTAGGTAAGCCCTTGTAAGGGTGCACTGCGGAGCAGGTTAGTCCAAGCCAGGGTGCTCTGCAGACTTAGGCTTCCGTCCACCTGCGCTGGCAAGATTGAGAGAAATTCACATAGGGTTTGGAGAATATTCTTATCTCTTGGAGTCATCTAGAAGGTTCCCTCACTTGTCAACTCCTCTGAGCCTGAAAATGGATGAGGAATGAGTTAAGGTGCATCCTATCCTCTCATCCCTTCCTCCATGGAACTAATTCTAAGTATGGAAGGCCATTCAATTCCACCATTTATGAAAAAACCTCCTTCATCTTCCTATAAATTGACCACTCATCTAAGCGATCATGAGCTGGATTATGTTGAATTGTAAGGAGATTATGCTGCTATGGGATTTAGCTTTGGAGCAAGTATTGTAATGTTACAAGTTTGTCATGCTTTTGATGTGATGTGGATGGGATCCAAGCTGGAGGAATGACTTTGAATCAGACACCAATGGTTGTAATTCCTTCCTCTATTCAATAAATTGTTTGAACCTTTCTCCCATATGTTTGTATTGTTTCATAATGCTTATATGTGTGAATTGTATCTGATTCCTTTCACTTATATTCAATAGATCGTGTGCTTTGATTGATTCTTTGTTTTTTGTTGTGTTTACAGGTACTTCTCAAGTGTATTAAGTATGGGAAGGAGTGACAAGATCGATACAAGGGAGACGAGAGGAAATTGGAACTACAAGTAGGTATTTTAATCCTCTCATCTTATCTATTGCTTATAGGAATAGACTAAAACACTTTAAATTGTTGTTCTAGATACAACTGCTTATCTAGGGAATTAATGTTTATCCGTAGATACTAAATTATCCAAAACAAATTGGTGACTTCGTTGGGTACATATCCTCTTTCCTAGTAGCTTATCCACCTCCTAGGACATCCTTGCAAACTTACTTGTGTTCATAGATTGTAATTCAACTCTTTGCATTGAAAATTTGGTCAAAATTGTGTCAAATTGCCTCTTGAAATGGCTCACTGTCACCAAAGCAGGCTTGTGAGGGACACAGTGCATTGCAGAGCACCCCTGGATTACGGACAATGCTCTGAAGCACACTATCTCCCATTCAGTGTTGCGCTGATCCTACTAGGGTTAGTTTCCCACCTTTGGAAAGTGTATTTGCCAAATTTTCTCTGTTTGTTTGTTTGTTGATTGATCAATGAATGTTATGTCTCAGAGAACAAGTTTCCATATCCTGATCTAGCCCAACTTTGATTTGATTGATTAACATTTCTTTAATGTTTTCTTTGTCATTATCGATCTATAGTCAAAGTTAAAATGTAGTCGATTTATCTTCATTCGAAAGAAAGTGTCGTAAAGTCTTCTCTTCCTTCGAATCAGAATTGTCTTAAAAGTCTTCATTCTTATGAGATTGATTGATTGTATGTGCATTTTTCCTTTTGTTCATATTCACATTAAGGAAATCGAAAAGAAATACATGCATGTTGCATTGAAAAATTCTGTGTGTGCTCATAGGAATAGTGTAGGAAAATTGCATTAGATTGTGCTCTTTACTCTTTGATAGAAGGAAATTTGATTGCTCTTTCCCTAAGTAGCTAGGATTTTCATCGTTAAATTGAATGGAAACAGTTCTTATCATAATAGTTGCATTCCTAGGAATTTCAGAATACATCACATGGTGAACTTGAAAGGAAAATTCCTAAGAAAGAGCAACTTAAAATTAACATCAATTTACCTAATGGAGCATTGTCATTAATGAGAACATTTAGTGGTTCTAGGCTAGAGATGTGTTTCAGCATCGCAAAACAAAGCAACTGTCGCTAACTTGTCTGCAATACATCCCGAGTGTGATACCTCATTCCTCGTACATGAGTATATCGTAGCTCATCCACATATCTTTGGGTATATAGGGCAGTGTTACAATACGTAAAGTATATGGGAATGCTCTCACAGTGCGGTTTTGCATTAGACAACGCTTATACCGATTGGGCCTCCATGTACCTTCGGATATATATGGGAGGACAAATCTAGGTTGATATCCATCCTTAGGTAACCGAGTTGGCCACCTTGTACACTGTGATACACCGAACACAACATTCGGGGAAATTGCCTTCCCGTGCTTCTTGGTTCGCCAGGACGTATTCTGCAGTTCACAGTTGCTTGATAAACCTTTTGCCTAGATTATCCCTATTTTGTTTTTTTATGTTACTTTGATTAAAATAAACTTAATTGACCGTGGATAACATCCTCCATGCTCACTCCTTAGTTGATCTTAGGTTGAAACATATGGCGACAAATCCAGAGTTAATCGATCAAGGAATTCCTTTTGATGGGAATCCTAGTCCTTTTCCTCCTTTTGGAAATATTGGTGCTCCATATATGGCTACATTGTCCCTTCCGGGATTTACCATTGGCTTGCCAGTATGGTTTTTTTCAACCTCCTTGGTTCAAAATGTCATGATTCTTCGAATAGAGTACCCCTCCAACTGGAAAAAATCAACCTTCAATTGATCCTAAATTTGACCCCTTGCCTTCTTCCTCGGTTGTTTCTTCCTCCCTTATTCCTCTTCGCCCGGTGAAAGTATTAGTACTAGTAACCAGGTGGCTAAGAAGAAGAAGAAAGGGAAGAACAAGAAGAAGATGAAGAAGCAAATTCAGCAGAGGGACAACCAAGCATCCATTTCTTTGAATGCAACATGTGATGAGAAATCATCCCTCAAGCCTCCAAAGTTCGATACCCATGCAAAATTTGTACGAGAGATCATCTTATTTGAAATTGTCCTAATATTCCTTAGATCTTAGAAGAATGGTCTTCTCGTTCACATCATCTTGTGCCATCAACTTCTAGAGATCATGCTGGTGACACACCATCAACTAGTGGTAGTAAATTTCATGGAAAGAAGGGTAAATTTAAGATTCCCTGTAGGATATGTGAAGGGAATCACCCCATTCACCTTTGTCCCTATCTGGATGAAGACAAAAAAGTGTTGGATAACCGTCCCGCTTCACCGCAGCGACTTCCATCTCGTTACGGGAGAATCTCCCTTAATCCTTCACTAGTTGATGAATTGACTAACTCAAATCAACCGTCGATCAAACCCACTCTCTCTAAAAGTGAATCCTATGAGTCTATACCTGATACAAATCAGCAGGTCGAGGAAACAGTTGGCCCAATTTCACCTTCAGTTAATCGTACATTTGCTGAAGAGAGTGAATATGATACCACTTAGGTTCTTTTCGTTTCTTCATATTCCAATGAGCTTGGAGGAAACTCTCCTATTCCATCAAGAAAGGAGGAAAATCCTCTCGTTCTCGTAACTCAAGGGGGTGATTCTCCCATTCTTTCGGTACCCCCCCAAGTAGTTTGGTCACTTCCTTTGATTGGAATCAACTAGCAGGATTTTTTCTTCCTTCTTATGTGCCTTTCCAGACCATATTACATGTTTGTAATATGATTGTATCTGGCACTATTATAGATGAAGGTGCATCTGTGAGTATCCTTTCCTCAACTGCTTGGAAAGTGCTCGGTTCACCGCCACTTGTGTGTGTTACCCAGAATATGTTGGCTTTTAACAGAGGAACCAATCAATAATTAGGGATCCTTCCTCAACTACCTATTACTTTGGGAGGAAAAATGGTTTATCTGAATGTGATGGTAGTCCCAAGCCCTTTATATTACAATTTCCTTCTTGGGCGCAACTATGTTTATGACATGGGAGCTATTGTTTCAACACTCTTTCGAGTGATTTGTTTCCCGCATGAAGGCAGAATTGCCACCATTGACCAGCTTTCATTTCCCGGTCCAAATATAGCTTCCAGTCAACCATCTTCCCTAAATGGTCCTTTTGTACCAATGGTATCATCCCTACCATGGTTTAATTATATGGCAACCCATTCCATGCCTACATCAATGGACGATCAATTCCATGATGTTGTACATTATGTATTGGAGGCATTGGAACCAGATCTCTCTTTCCAAAGCATTGTTCTCCCATCAGATGAGAACCTCTTGGAAGTCATGACCTCCTATCATGGATCATGAAAAACAAAGGTCATATGAGGATAGTTCTTTTACAATGTCAACCTCATTAAAAAATGAAACAGGCCAATGAGGATAATTCCTTGTCTTGTGTCAACCTCGTTAAAAAATGAAACCAAGGATCTAAGGATAGTTCTTTTACTGTGTCAATCTCATTAAAAAATGAAAGAGGTCCTTGAGGATAGTTCTTTTACTATGCCAACCTCATTAAAAAATGAAACAGGTCCATGAGGATAGTTCTTTTATTGTGTCAACCTCATTAAAAAAGTGAAACAGCTCCCACGAGAATAGTTCCTTGTCTTGTGTCAAGCTCGTTAAAAGATGAAACAAGGAGTATGAGCATAGTTCCTTGTCTTGTGTCAAGATCATTAAAAAAATGAAACAAGGTCCCCTGGAGCAAAGTTCCAAGTCGAGTCTTTGATTAGATGTCGTAAAATCCGAGTCGAGTCTTTCACTTGATCTCATAAAAGAACCTTCATTCCATCCACCTGATAGCCACGAGTATTCTAAATAGGTGAATGTAATGAATCTTGGGGGCATGCACTTAGTGGTAAGTTAAGTTTCCCTGTAGGTTATGTGAAGAGAATCACCCCATTCACCTTTGTCCCTATCTGGATGAAGCCAAAAAGGTGTTGGATAACCATCTTGCTTCACCGCAATGACTTCCATCTGGTTATAGGAGACTCTCCCTTTCATCATGATGGGGGCATGTAAACCAATCTCAAGCATAGTTATTCGTTTCAAGCTTGTGTAAAAACGAAATTGAATCCAAGCATAGTTTTTCGTTTCAAGCTTGTCTAAAAATGAAATCGAATCCAAGCATAGTTTTTCATTTCAAGCTTGTGTAAACATGAAACTGGATCCAAGCATAGTTCCCTATGGTTCAAGCTTGTCTAAAAAAGAACCTATTTCTATTTTAACCCTTGTGATTGCCATTCTATTAGCCTCTTCTGCAGATGAGCCTTGGTTTTTCTCCCTCCATCGTCACTATCTACTTAGCCGATCATATGCTTTCACTTGGTTGTTTTACCTTTTTTGAGGAACAGTTGCAATGAGTGGTCTTATTACCCAACTTCTTCACATAAATCATTATGTTTTGAAGTTCCAACATCACCAGAACTAGTTGCTACCTTAGACACCACTCGCTCCTCAAAGTGGAGTCCTCTTTAAGCTCTTTTCAGACTCTCCAAACATGAAAAGATTGTTGAGTGCTTGTCCTTTCTAGCTCGTTAACGAATTGGAATGACATCTCTCTTGTATTATTTTACGCTTTTTTGGGCTTGAGAGATTAATTTACGAAAAATAACTTGTGGAGTTTTCTTTTTGTCCCTTTTGAAACTCTCTAAACATGAAAATGACCAAGTTATCTTTGTCATTAAACTCGTTAAAATATCAAATAGCGACAAACTTGTCCATCTAGACAAGACCGAGTTTCACCTTCGCTAGACTCATTAAAACATCAAATAGAGATGAATTCGCCTGAAGGGTGAAATTAGACAAGCATATGTTATCCTCCTCAAGCTTGATAAAAATAAAGAGGCACTAGTGAGCAATGACTGGGGAAAATGGGAAAAATGGGAAAACCACTTTATGGTAGCAGGTCGCTCTTGAACATGACATTTTCACTCTATCACCATGACTATTTGGGTTGGGTTATTAGCTTGATGGTTATCACACCTTTGGTCTATCATACCATCCATCACTTTCTTTTGGGTCAATGCTACCAGTTCATTTTAGTGTCGCCGACATGTTCAAGAGAAGTCATTCAATCAAAATTCGTCCTCTGCAATACCATAAACCTTCATTTTCATGACCACCATTCCTGAACTTTGTATCGTCAGTCAAATTCCATCTCCAAAATCACTACACTCCTTTCGTGTCATTATTTTTGGCTACATCAAGGCCCTGTTGTGACAAGTTGCTTCTTGTCAACACCAGCACAATATCCAATAAGTTGACTTAGAAACACCCTTTTAGTACCTTGAGGCTTGCATACATGAATGGAAGGTTTCTCGCTTCCGGCGATAGGTTGATATCAATGACCTTCGACTGAAAGACTTTGTATGGTGTTCGACATCAAATCATCCATTCACACCATGTAGAATGTACTGCAATACCTTGAGGATCATTATCATTATCGGTGATTTCTCTCGCATCTGTTAACGGCTTACATCATTGGCTGGTAATCAAACGGTGTCTTGCCATGTTTGACTTCAGATCATATATTCACATGGTTAGACTCATACTTGAGCGAATGATTGAACGAGATAGAAGACCCCGGATCTGGTTTCATCCATCTGGGTTGTGATTTTAGGAGTACTAAATCATATGTACAATGGCTTTACATTGATGGTCATTCCGATCATGGGTCTATATCTGTAGATCAAGTTTATGTACATGTAATAAAATTTTATAAGCTGAGCATGGGTATGCCTTCCCTCAGCGGTTCATGCAAAAATCAAAATATCATGATATATGTATGGTAATTGATGCAAGTCACCTTCCACTTCAATACCTCCTCATCACATCGTAAAGCATTCCATTCGACATTGACATTTTTTTGACTTCATGCTTTAGGGGGCAGCTATTACAGATCCATTTGGGAACATTAATCCCATCATCTAGATCAATGTTTTAGGGCTCATCAAACCCTAATTTCAATTACTTCATGCCCTAAACAGGTCACCCCTTTGAATGCCTACTTCCTAGATAGTTTCATGACTTGAAGACATCCATAGATAGCCTCTAGAGGGACGAGTGCATGTAAGCCCTTGTAAGAGTGCGTTGCATAGCAATTGAGTCCATGCTAGGGTGCTATGCAGAGCACTTAGGCTTCCTTCCACCTGTGCTAGGCGAGATTGAGCGAAATTCACATAGGTTGGAGAATATTCTTATATTTTGGAGTAATCTAGAAGGTTCCCTCACTTATCAACTCCTATGAGCTCGAAAATGGATGAGGAATGAGTTAAGGTGCATCCTATCGTCTCGTCCCTTCCTCCATGGAACTAATTCTAAGTATGGAAGGCCATTCAATGCCACCATTTATGACAAAACCTCCTTCATCTTCCTATAAATTGACCACTCATCTAAGTGATCCTTCAATTTACACACTTCTCAATAGACAAATATTATCCTTCTCAAATCCTATTGGTACCTGAATTTTCTGTAATCTGAACATCTAAAACATCAGATGACTGAGAGAATTTTTTGTGCAAAGGGAATTTCAGTTTAGTATAGTTAAGCAGACTAAAGTTCCACCTTCTATTTTCCACACCTGGCAGCTCTCGTATCTCACGGAAATAAAAAAGGATTGCGGATTTAAGCTTTTCAAGCTGTCCCAACCCTTCTATTGTCTCGATCTTTCCACATTCTTTAACAAACAATGATTCCAATGATACCAAGGCTTGAGCACCTAATATATGCTCTATGTTTTCACACCCACTAAAGCGGAGAGCTTTAAGTTTTGGCAAACCACAGAGCCTTCCAATTTTCCTCAATTCCTTACATTTATATAACAAAAGATATTGAAGGTTACGACACACACATTGAAGGTTTGGGAAAATACCTCCATGAAACACGTATTTTTCCAATGTATTCAACTCTGTTTCTGTTTCTCCTTCAACCCTTCTAAATGGAGCTTGCTCAGTGGACACTTGATTACCTCAAAAATTACAAGAATGTTCATCTTTTGAGGTAAGTATTCTATCCCAAATCTGATTATGTTCAAGTGTTTCAACTGAGTCAACCATGCAAAGGAATCGGGCAAGCATTTCAACCCTTGGAAATCCTCTACCTTCAAATCTGCCAACTGAGTTAACAGTCGAAAGGAATCGGGTAAGCATTTCAACCCTAGGCAATTCTGTATGCTCAAATATTCCAACCGAGTCAACAGTCCAAAGCATTCAGGCAAGCATTTCAATTCTAGGCAATCTGAGAGCCGGAAAGTCTTCAAGCTCTAGAGATAAACAAGAAAAGGTGGCAACATTTCCAACAAGTGATCCCCTCCTAATTCCATATATTCCATCTTGGAGAGTTCTCCAATACCATTTGCTGGCAATCCTCTTAAAATCATTCTAGACACATCCAATTGTACCAAGAACCGTTGATGTGCCACTTAGGGAGGCAATTCCCTCACATTGCTACAATCTTTAAGATCTAACTTTTTCAGGGTACTAATATTTCCAAATGCTTCGTTGGAGATGGTAAAATTTGAGAAACCTCTAAGAAATAGGGATTGCAGTCTAGTAAGTTTCCCAAAAGAAGTTGGAAGCATCTACAAAATGGAAGCATTTGTCAAATCTATTTCCTGGAGGATTGCTAGATTTCCCAGTGAATCAGGAAGCGAGATCATTCCTGTACAGTTTCTTAACACTAAGTGTTCCAAGGAATGTACATCACATAGTTCTTCCTACAAAGTTTTGAATGATGCATGCCTTATTTCAATCTCTACCAAGTTCTTCAGTTGCATTATGGACTTGGGAAAGTGACAAAGGGGAGCGCATATGCGCAACTTTTGAAATTGGCTATGCACCTGCAGTGTTTGTGTTTCAACTATCACAAAAACACCTATGATGATTTTCACTTAGAAAGTGAAGTTGAACACTGAAGGAAAACAAAATAAACATACCTGAGATTCACGTTCTCACAATACTCTTAATTTATTTCCTTCCACTTTCAAAACTTTTAAATTCTGCATGGGTATCCATGAAGGTAGGGAAGAGTGTGTACACTTATACCAGTGGATCCACTAGAGTTGTGGTGCTCAGGCCCTCCTTAGTATCTGTTCCAAATAATCACCTTCAGCTGAGACAAGTTGCAAATTCAAAATGCCACAAAAACAAAAATTATCTAAAAGACACCTCAGATAGTTCCCAAACAATTCAGGACACCATCTTTTGTACCATGACATCTCACTCATTAGAAAGTGAGTATTGTATTCATTGAAATTGAGGGGACCATCCATCATAATTCTGCGAACTTCGATGTTTCCCTATTCATTCATGAAAATTATACAAAGGTTTTTCTTTCTTTCTCAGCAAACAAATTAGAAACTTAGGTATTCATCTTCAAAAGTTTGAATAATTGCAACACTTACACATGAGGATCACTCCAACAAATCATCGATGTTGTTTGGCGTCTGATGCCAAAAACGTCGAGTAGTCACTTCCTCCTCAATATGTCCTCCCATATCTCTGATTTGATCATGCACTTTTACCTTATTTTCACCATCAAGTTCCAAGAGACACTTATTCTTTAGATTTAGAAGCTGCCCAACTGAACCACATATTTTTATTACAGTATCTATTTCTTTTCCAGTGAAGAAGCAAGCAATATATAAGAATATTTCTTGATCCTTTGAACTGAGAGAGTCATAACTGATTTTAAGTCGCTCATATATCTCAGTAGTAGGTAATATGTAGTTTAGTCGATTTAATGTGTCTTTCCAGTAACATTTGTCATATTCATCAAAGAGAAGTGCACCAAACACCTTCAATGATAGTGGTAATCCATTGCAAGCTATCAAAAAACCATCTACCAGATCTGCAACTTTTGGTAGAGGATTTGGCTGATTGAAGGCATGAGAGCAGAAGAGATTTTTTGAGTGTAGTAAATCCAACCCCTTTAGCTCTTAGACTGATATCTCTGCGATTTTTGCTATTTTGAAAATTTTCTTGTCACAAGAGGTGATCAAAATCAAGCTATTGGAGCTAAGAATATCTTTAATTGGGATAAACAGTTGCAGTTGTCAAGCATCATATACATCATCTAAAATTATAAGAAAGTTATAAGAGGGGGATAGATGCTTTAAAATCTTCTCTATACCTTCATCAATGTTGTATATTGGTAGGTCCAATCTAGTCAAGTCCTTCAGTAGTTTCCTCTACAAAGAATATAGAGAGCCATTGGCTGTGTTTTCTCTGACATCGTATAAAAAGCACGATCGAATGTAATGCCATCTCCTCTAGCCGAATTATTGTTTGGCTAGTGTTTTCTTTCCCATACCGCCTTGACCCACAATCCCCACAATGTTGCCCTTCTACTGTTGCAGAACCTTGGTTTCAAATTCCTTTAACGTTTCCTCCAAACCTGTTGGATGTTCGACCAAAAATTTCAATGGTGTTTTGTCAACATTATTCAACACACGCAGCATGACCGCTTCCAATAGTTCTCCCTCGTCCCTAAATATTAGAGAATAAAACCACTGGTAAAAGGAACTAATGTAAAATGTTGCATGCCTAGCAATCCAACAAATTAAAACCTAGATTGGAGAAGAATGGAAGAGGGAGGGAGGTCAGTTTGAGATTCTTACCCATTAAACTTCTTCAACTTGAAACCACTTATGTTTGCAGCAGTGGAGAGAGCTTCTCTCCACTTCTGAATAGTCTCTGAGTTGTATCAATTTTTCTCTTCATGCTTGCACAGGGCTTCAGCATACCTTCCATCTTTCCCTGTCCTGCGAAGCTCCCAAGGCTCCATGCTGTAAAATGTTAGAAAAGGTTTACGAGGGAAAAGGAGCTCAGAAATCGGTTGCGGCAAAGTCAACTGGCTCGAAAATAGGTTGCGGCTAGGATATCACAATCACACGGGGACTTAATTAAAACAGAAAGCAAAACAGAGTAAAACAAAAGAGGGTTGCAGTAAATTTACTTGTGTAAAATTAATACCATAACACAACTAGCCACACTTTATATTATATGTCAAACAATAGGGAAATACATTCACGTGATAAATGGAGGTTGCAACTCCAAGTGAAAAACACAACAAACTTATTGCGATTTACACGTCATTGTGGTTGCAGAGTAAAATTTTGTAAAACTCCCTAAAACTAGTTTTCACGCGCCCACCAATATTTCATCCATGATTTTCTCCTCACTACCTAACATAATCTCCCTCTCTAACTTACCCAACATTCCCAACATTATAAATGACATTTTAATCCATATTTACTCAACATACAAATTTGAAATTAATACATGACAGAGAAAATAATTAATATGCAGCGTGGGTGATTTTACATAGTAATTGGTTTTATGAACTTGCAGGAGTTGTGGATTGTGGGCAACAATTGCGTAGTGAATTCTTGCTCATACTTATTTACTAAACTTCATTAAATGCCTTAACTCCTCTGTTGTGTTGCGAAATGTTGAGGGCTGTAATTCTGCTCTGACTTCAGTCCTTTCGCCTACAAATAAAATCACAACCATGCAGTAGGTGACTGGGAAAGCATGGTGTTTGTCAATTTGTTTAAGGCAGTGGTTGGGATTAATATTTCCAACACTCCCCCTTAGTCATAGTTGCCACCATTTACAATTCCCAAACAATATCTAAAATAAACAAAACTTTCACGTGCTAATGGCTTTGTGAAAATATCAGAATATTATTCCTGTGACCTGCCGTGTTGCAACACAATTTCATCATTGTTAATCAACTCTTTGATAAAATTATATTTAGCATCAATATGCTTGGTCCTCTTGTGAAACACAGAATTCTTTGGCAATGCAATTGCTGATGTGTTGTTGCAGAAAATAGTTGTCTTTCCCTCTTGGTCATAGCGAAAATCCCTGAACACCCTTCTCATCCAAACTGTCTGACACGTTGTTTTTGTTTCAACGACATATTCAGCTTCTACTATTGACAATGACACTATTGGCTACTTCTTGGAGGCCCATGAAATGGCTCCATAACCCAAATGAAAACATATCCTGAAGTGTTCTTTCTGTCATCTTCACTTCTTGCCCAATCATTGTCAGTGTAACCAACCAACCATACTATTTTGTCCCATTGACATACCTTAGAATCATTTTCACTATTTGCCAATGTGTTTGGGTGTCTCCATGAACCTTGACACCAAACTCACTGCATACATTATATCCACCTAGTAGCTATTAAATACATCAAGCTACCTATCATACTTTTGTATAATGTCGGATTGACATTACTACTGCAATATTCTTTGCTCAAATTCAACCCCATGAGAGTTGGATTTGGTGCGGGCTTGCTATTCTGCATGTTAAACCTCTCCAAAATGTCTGCTACATACTTTACTTGAGAAATAAAAATTCCATTTTCTGTTTGCTTCACATCGCTCTCTTTGATGTAGAGAGTAGGCTCACCGTCACATTTGTCGAAACCATTTTCCAACAAGTAGGCATCTATTCTATTGTACCATGCACTTGGTGCTTGCTTCCGCCCATAAAGATATTTCCTCAATCGATACACTTTATCTTCTTGGCCTTCTACCTCATAGCTAGGTGGTTGCACAACATACACTTTCTCTTTCAGCACTCCATTCAAGAACGTTGATTTTACGTCCATTTGATACACTTTCCATTTATGTTGTGCGGTAATCGCCACAACTATACGCATTGTCTCCATCCTCACGACTGGCGCAAATGTCTCTTAATAATCTCTTCCATGTTTCTACTTGTATCCTTTGAGAACTAGCCTTGCTTTGTGCCTTTAAATCTTTCCCTCCATGTTTCTTTTGGTCTTATAGACCCACTTCACTCCAATGACTTCTTTTCCTTGCAGAAGGTTCACTAACTCCCAAGTGTCATTATTTTCTATTGCTCTTATTTCTTCTTCCATTTCTACAACCCATTTTTCTTCTTTGACTTCATCTTCAAAGTGGACTGGGTCATCTACATGACAAAACAAAGCAAATAATGAATTCATACTAGCGCTGCTATCAACCTCATCTTGCTCATAAATTTCATTTAAATGTCCGAATTTGGGTCTTCTTGTGCTTGCTAAAGATGGTCTTGACATGTCACTTGGTGTTGCACTTTGCGGCATGCTTGGAGAAGCACTTGCTTTACTGCGCAACATTGTCCTATTATTTGTTGATGGTGTTCCTTGCTGCCTGCTCTATTGTGCTTGAATAGGAGTAGAGGGAGTCACTGTTGAGGAATTACTTGTTGCTGTCGATTCCTCTTTGTCCTCATGTGGTATGCATGCTTTCACATTGATTGTCTTCTCTAAACTTTTATCCCATGCTTCCTCTTCTATGAACTGCACATATTTTCTAATTATGGCCTTCTTGGTTAATGGGTTGTAGAGTTTGTATGCCTTGGATTCATCATTGTATCCAACAAATATAAATTTCTCCCCCTTATTGTCCAACTTCTTCCTTAACTCGTCTGAGACATATGCATATGCCACACATCCAAAGACTCTCATGTGAGTGACACTATGCTTTCTTCCACTCCATGCCTCTTCAGGAACTACTTTCTAGACGCTTTTGGTTGGACATCTACTCAAGATATATGTTGCACATGCGACAACTTCAGCGCAATAATCATTTGGCAAATTTTTTGCCTTCAACATACTCCCTTCCATTTCCATAATGGTCTTATTCTTCCTTTATACCACACCATTTTGTTGAGGTGTGTATCTTGTTGTAAATTGCTTGTGAATTCCATGCTCCCTGCAAAATCAAGGGAACTCATTTGAGATGTATTCACCACCTCTGTCAGCCCTGAGGACTTTGATGTAGTGTCCACTTTGCTTCTCAACAAGAGCCTTGTATTAGCGAAAGCGCTCAAACACTTCACTTTTCTGTTTTAGGAAATATACCCATGTCTTCCTTGTGTAGTCATCTATGAAGGTCAATAAATAGTGGTTGCCACCAATTGATGGTGTCTACATTGGTCCACATAAATCTAAATGGACAATCTCCAAAGGTGCCTTTGCCCTTACTGAATTTCCTGCTGGAAATGTCTCTCTATGTTGCTTGCCCAAGATGCACCCTTCACATAGGCTGTTCGGTTTTTTTATGAGTGGAAAACCCTTCACCATGCCTTTCCTATGCAGCAAATTCAAACCTCCAAAGTTGAGATATCCAAATCTCAAATGCCATAACCAATTTTCATCTTTGACCTCTGCTTGAGAGTTCACTTGTGTGACAGCTACATCTTTTCTTCCATCCTCTTGTGAGTTCATTGATAGTTGTGCCTGTGCACCTTCTTCCTTCAAATCTGATCTTATATTTAGGGGAAAAATTCTATTGTTTGTCATCTGAACCTTTGCAATCAACTATCTTCTTGGAGGTCTATCCAAAATTGTGCACACGTCATTTTTGAAGAAGACATTGTAGCCTTTTTGTATGAGTTGTCCAATGCTTATGAGATTATGCTTCAGACTGGGACATGGTAAACATCTGAGATGTACTTCTTCTCCCTGTCCTTTGTTAGGATATTAACTCTTCCTTTTCCCATGAAAGAGACTTTACTATCAGTCCCTAATGTCACTTCAGATTTCACACTTTCATCTAGATTGGAAAACATTTCTATGTTCCCTGACATGTGGTTGTTACACCCTGAATATAGATACCATATGTCACTTTGTTTTTCTTGTGCTACATTACAAGATAAAAACATGATTTCATGGTTCTGATTTTCTTTTGTGAAATTTGCGCTTGGTTTGTTACTGATGTCATATTTATTCTTTCTACATTCATTTTCATAATGACCATACTTCTTACAGTAATGACATTGGACTTGAGTTTTATCATACCTCTAGCCTTGTGTTTGATTTTTTCTTGGGCCTTGACTTGGATTTTGATTGCTGCCTCTTCCACTTGAGCTTGAAGGGCTACTTCTTCCACCTCTGTGTGAGCTTATTCCTCTTCCTCTAGCATATGGTCTTCCTCTGCCTCGACCTTGACCAAAGGAAACTTGTGTCTTGAAGGCCTGCTCCAATGAGGAGCTTGTTGCTCTATTCAGTATATGTTCATGAGAAATCAGTGATTCATGAAGCTCATCTGTTGAGAACTGTGAGAGATTATTTGTCTCTTCTATAGCCACAACAATGGCATCAAACCTTGCTGGAAAACTTCTCAAAAATTTCTCAACTATTCTCCTTTCTTAAGTGTCTTACCGTGAGACCTAGTTTGAGTAACCAACCCAATTACATGTGTAAAAAATGAGTCTACATTCTCATACTCTTTCATACAAAGTGTTTCAATATCTATTCTTAACATTTGCAGTTTTGTTGTCTTGACTTTTTCCATGCCTTGGTAGGCTATCTGGATGGTGTCCCATGCTTTCTTGGACTTCATTGCTGCTACAACCCTTGGGAAAATACTTTCACAGACTACTTGGAAAATATAGAACGGGGCTTTTGAATCATTCTTCCTGTTGTCCCTTAACAAATCTCTTTTTTCTTGAGATAAGGCATTGTATGTCATTGCAGTTGCTGGTTCTTGAAAACCATTCTCCACCAAATCCCAAATGTCTTGAGAAGAAAACAGGGCCTTCATTGTAATAGCCCAATAATCATTAATTTTTCCATTAAACTGAAGTGTCTGAGGATTAGTCAAACTTGTGCTTAATGTTGCCATTTCTCAATGTAAAAAAAAAAAATCTACCTGTTGGTAAATTCGCTCCAAAGGAAAAAAAACAATATGCCCTCAAACAATTGTTTTTTTTTTTGTTTCATGAACAATATTTAACCTGCTCCGAGTGTAAAAAAAACACAACAAGCCTAATGTGATTTAAGCATCACTGGGGTTGCGGAGTAAACTTCTGTAAAACTCCCTAAAACTGGTTTTCACGCGCCCACTAGTACTTCCTCCATGATATTCTCCTCACAGACTCTCACTCTCTAACTTGCCCAACATTACAAATGAAATTTTCATCCATAATTATCTTAACATACAAATTTGACATTAACACATGACAGAGAAAATAATTAATGTGTAGCATGGGAGATTTTGGTTTTCTGAACTAGCATGGGTGGTTTTACATAGTAATTGGTTTTCTGAACTTGCAGGTGTTGTGGAGTGTGGGCAACAGTTGTGGAGTGAATGCTTGCCCATAATTATTTACTAAACTTCATTAAATGCCTTAACTCCTTTTCTGTGTTGTGGAATGGTTAGGGCTGTACTTATGCTCTCACTTTGGTCCTTTCGCTTGCAAATAATTGCGGAATGGTCAGGGTTGTACTTATGCTCTCACTTCAGTCCTTTCACCTGCAAACAATTGCGGAATGGTCAGGGTTGTACCTCTGCTCTGACTTCAGTCCTTTCTCCTGCAAACGAAATCGCAATCATGCAGTAGTTGACTAGGAAAGCATGGCATTTATCAATTTGTTTAAAGCGGTGGTTGGGATTAATATTTCCAACATAAAACACAAGAAGAATAGTGGCCCCGACCTTATCATGTCGATGAGCTCATCCAAAGACCACTGTGAGTTCGCATAAGTGGGGATCATGCAATGGTCTGGGCAAGCATGGTATTTTTCAGTTTGTTTAAAGTTGTTGATTCGCTCATCTGGACACCACTGAGAGTTAGAATAAGTAGGGGAAAATGGCTATGTCAATAGAAGCACTTTGAATTGCGGCCTCTATTTGAGAGGGAAAGGTGCACCCCTCTTCCAATTCTGGTTTGTCCAAAAACACTGGCAATCCAATTGATGTAAGACGTTTGTAGAGATGACTGGCGAATGCCTTTTTGACATTGGAACCTCTATGATTGATGAATATGTCATAAGAGATCGATGGAGAAAAAGAAGAAAGAGCACTGTCATTGTGTTGAGGAGTCGTTTGTGCCATTTGAAAGACAATTGGGATGAATGTATAAACAAACTAATGAATGGATAAAATGGCAGACATCAAATAGTAAGTAGATCACTGAAGCAAGTAGATAGATCGCGGGGCTTATTAGGCTTCAAATTGGCGAGAAGTGTCAATGAGCTTAATTAGATGATTGAAGCGGAAGAAGGTGCATTAAAATGCCGAGACGCCTTGTAAATTTTGTCGAAATTATGCTTCGTCTCAGACATACTTGGAATTTTACATCCCATAGTACATATTTCATATTTTAAGACGTATTTGACAGTTGCCATAAATTTTTACTCGTCAAATTTGACGTGCTTCATAAATCAGAAACCGTCATTTTGATGTTTAATTTAGGAATTGTCCTGTCAAAATTTATAGTACTCGTCATTAAGTTAAAAACACCAAAGTCAGACTAAGCCCAGGGTCATAACGCAAATGCATATAATACCTCTGGCTCACATGGCAATGGAGCCTGGCACACTTTCATAGATTTGAATCGTATAAAAAATTATCTGGCTATAGTTCTTTCGTAGATTTGAACTTTATGAAGGGAGATCTCCCCTTAAGCGACTAAGAACAACTACATTGTAATCTAGGTGTTACATTCAAGGAACCGACCAACCAGTCTATGTCAAGAATGTGAATTCAGCCATCATACTATAAGCTAGTATGTGATTGAAAAATACTAAAAATATACATGCATTTTTTGGTGTGTATAACACTGAGAAGGGGCGGTGTTCTTGTTTTTGTTCCTTAGGCTTCCCTAAATTGTTCCATAGTCTCCCTTTTGTTTGATTATGCCATCTTCCAACATCGACGAAGAAGTGCGATCGAAAAATAAAAGCAGTCAAGGAACAACTGGTGACATGAAGGGAAGTTGCAATGTTTAATTTGAAAACATCTTTGCCGAGGATTATCAGAAGTCACACCAAATCGGAAATAATGGTAGGGCTGAATGCTGCAAAAAATTTGGGCTCAAGAAGGGCCTTGGACGCCCAAAGAAAATCAAAAGCTCGTTACTTACATACTGTAGCAAAACCATGGAAGCTGGAGGGCTTTGCGGTAGAAAGTTGGGTGTTGAGATCAGAAAGAGCTGGAGATTGCATTGGGCTAACTATCTAAGACCAAATATCAAGAGGAAAAATTCAGCGTGCAGGAAGAGAAGACTATTATTCAACTTCATGCTCTACTGGGAAATAAGTGGTCTGCCATTGCTACTCACCTTCCCAAGCAAACAGGCAACAAAATAACAATGAAAAGGAGTAAGCAAAAGGTGGACCTCAAACTCATTCAAAACCGTAGTCACTACCATGCTTATTTTTTTTAAAGCAAGGATAGTTATTGATTTGAAGCTCTTGATCTATATTATGTGTGGTGTTTTCTTTCGAAGTCATTACATATAAATTTTTGGAATTGAAATTTAGAACTATCTTGTGTGGTTCATGAACTAGGAAAAATAGTTTGAAACCTTGATTCCAAAAATTTGTATGTGATAAATACGAAAAACAACACCACAACCAAAAATAAGCCGCTAAAAATAAATGTTGGAGCTTTCTACTGAACTTGCCCTCATCATTTACTTCACAATCCACAAGATTTCCCAGTTTTCAAGTCGCAAGTAAGTTGCCTTCTTCAACCAGTTTCAATCTCATTCCGTTGTTGTTTTTTTATTTCTTTCTTAGTATTTGTTTGATGTGAAATAAATGTTGTGAAATTATACAGGCTTGTCAAAATGAATTTCTCTGAGTTCTTTTATAGGAATAATATATCATGTCACGTTAAAAAAATGTCTTAAATATTAGAAAAATAACTTGTGATTTATTCCATAATGAAGTGCTCAATTACCATTTTGAAAAGCCCATGCTTATTTTGACTATTTTTGTTTTTTTGAGTGCCCTGGCTTATTTTGACTAAAAATCACTTGTGATTTATTCCATAAAGCGCTCAATTACCATTTTGAAAAGCCCAAGCTTATTTTGACTATTTTTGTTTTTTTTATTGCCCTAGCCTATTTTGACTAATTTTGTATTTTGAGTTTTTTACTAAATGCTCTGAAATCAACTTCATTTTTACGGTAGTGAATTTCTCTTTAAAAAAAATAATTATATAGTTATTAAGCTAAACTCTTACAATACAAATAATTATTGAAGATTTTACAAACTCATATTTATTTAATATACCTATTTAGATTGTCAACCACTTCTAATATAGTTGTATTTGGAGGATTCAACTTGTACTAAGTACATGAATAGAATAAGTGATGGTATTGTGTAGGGCAATGCTTAATAGGAAGGATTTCTTTGTGTAATTGGTTGAACTATATATTTCATGTATATTTCATCTATGATGTGGACAATAATGTGAATCTAATTTTTTAAGATGAGGAAATCACACACTCATATTTAAGATATGATGAACATGATTAGTTAACAATTTTCAAATGCAGACAATGAGTTGATTACCTGGTAGATAGATTGTAGAGTTTACCTCGTAGATTGCAAACTTTGCTTAGTCTTGACATTTTTCACCGTCATGGTTTTAGAAATAATGTGTTCCAAATATGTGTAATGGATATCAAATTAGTTGAAAGGATATACAAATATTTTAAAAATATTACTGGATTTATTATTCAAGTAGTTCACAGTTGGTTAAAAGTGCACTTATAGGAATTAACGTTATCTTGGTATAAACAAAGAATTCAGTAAATAAAATATGTAGTGAGTAAATAAAGATGTGTATGCCCATCTGTAAATAAAATATTTGGTGAAAATAAGTTATTAAGAAATAGTTAAACATGTAAACATATGTTTAATAAATTTGACATATGTAGTAGATTATTGAATTTAAATAAATTATAGAAAGGGATAGTAGTTAAATTCTTGATATTTAAAAAAAATAACTCTATCTCATTCACTAGCAGTTGAGGATCCTCATCATCCTAATTATATGGCTTTCTTTAGTTTCTTTCGCATGTCAAAATTTGTGCACATAATCAAAATTATTAACTCCCAAAGGCTAAAAACCTTTATAAAATCTTTAAAATATGGTTGTATACTAGGTGGAAACACATATGCTAACTTAGGAAGAAACTAGGCACTCTAAGAGGAAGATTAAAGGAAGTGGAGACATGGTGAAACACATACGCTGAGAAGAAACAAGACACTCTCATAGGAAGGTTAAAGGAAGTTGAGATGAAGGAATAGTTGAAAGAGAATTTCTAAATAAGAGGAAGTCGACACTCACAAATTTAAATAGAACGTAAAATAAAAAGCATGAAAAACACCAAAATGACATCAAATTTTCATTTGACGAGCAAAAGGGATTTGAAGAGATTTGAAATTCCAGGGCTAGTCTCAATGAACAATTTGACAAATCTCAGCCCAAATTTCATAGATCTGACACTACGTCTCGATCATCATGAAATCTCCATCACTGTGAAACTTGGGAAATTGGGCCCCATTTAAACATAAAGGATTTATGGGCCCTCGGTCCATTATTGAACGACATTGTAAAAGTCAATTTCCTGGAAATTACTTGCGGAAATTTTGTGGAAATTATGTAGAGGTGTCCAGTGTCAGGAAATTTCGTGGAAATTATGTCCCATATAAATACAAGGATAAATCAACCTTCTTGTCACCGAATGGATGGTCAACAATTCCCTTGAAATCTTGTGGATGTTTTTTCTAATCTATGATCAAAAGGATCTATCAACCGCTCTGGAATTTCCATTACTGGGGCCCTTGTGGTGGAACTAACAAATTGGAGAAAGAGTTCAAACGCATATTGGACTCTCTTTATCATATCCAAACATATCTCATACTAGTATGAGGTAGGTTCGAGGAGAGCATCTTCATGGAGGTTGTTAGAGATTTGTTTGTTTGGTAGAGGTCATGACTACTAGTTTGTCATGGTAGATGGGTCGGTAGATGGGTTTACATGTATGTGTTTATTTTGTATAAGAAGATGATATTTGGATAAAAATAAGTTAAAATATTTTTGTATTAGAATTTTCAAGGTGCATTGTATCGTCAATATAATAAGCTTTTGGGTATATTTTAGATAGCACTGTGGGAGAGACTAGGTATCAAACAAAGGTTTATTTAAAGATAAGTGTTGGTGGGTAGTGTTGAAAGAAAGGCTTGTGAATGATATCTTGGTTGACTTCAAGAAAACTTTTAAGGATGATGTTGTAAAGAGGAGTAGGTTGATAAGGTGTTAGGAACCATTAATTGGAAGAGTTGAGAAGGAGAATTGAAAAACTAGAGAACAAACAAATTGGAGATGATGGAGTTATATTAGACTTAGAATTAAAGGATGACATGGAAGACTAACAAAATGTTGATGAAAGAGACTTAGTAAAGCATTTGATCTCATTATGAAGGCTAGACGTAACGCAAGGGTGGAAGTTTTTTGCTACAATGACAATATGAAAGCAAATACTCTGATAGATTTGCTAGGAGAACTTAAGTGATACCATGAGTATAACAATATCCAAGAGTTCAATATAGAGTCTATTTTTTAATATTGAAGTTTAAAGGAGAAGATAAAAACTTGGAAGAAATTGGTGACTAATAAGAAGGAGAAGTTCTTGCCTAATTATTATCAATAAAGCTTTTATATACAAGTAAAAAATTTGAAACAAAAAGACCTAGGTCTAGGAGTATATAAATGAATTCCTCAAACTGTCACTCCGATTTGGACCTAATGAACTGGAGTATCAAAGTGTAGCAAAGTATGTGAATGGATTGAAGTTTTATATTCAATATGAGTACCCATTATTTATAAAACATGGATTAAGCATATCAAATTGCTTTGACGGTAGAGGAAAAGTGAAAATATAGGAAGTGGTAGTAGAATTACAGAGGAAATAATCTTAAATAAAAAGGAAGAGTGAAGGTTGCAAGAGGAAATTCTAGTAAAGCGAGTGAAGCTAAAGTGTATAGTAGTCAAATTTCCAAGGAAGACAACCATGTTGGTAAGCATAAATGGTTTGGAAGATGCAAAGCTAAGTATGCCATTACTTGCCATAACTGACGTGGAGTAGAAGGGCACAAGGCATCTAAATGTCTAGAGATGCATATTCTAAGAAGAAGGAATGAGGCCAAGATTCATGTCATGCAAGCAGGTGAGGCATCAGTCATGGGAGGAAATGTTGCAGTACTTCAACATGAAGAGATGTCTATAAGGGTGTTGCTCAAGCCTAAAAATAAGACTATGAAGGAACCCAGATAAAGGAAGAATTTTTAAAACTAAATGAAAGGTTATAGTAAATGCTACAATTTGATCATAGAGGGAGGGAGTACAGAAAATGCGATTTCCAAAAAGGTCATCGATAAGTTAAAATTAAATTGCATCCCTCATCCAACTCCATATCAAATTTCATGGTTATAGAAGGGTCAACAAATTACTCTAACATAACAATGTTGGTTGAGTTTCTAGATTTACAATTTTAGTGACCAACTATTAATTGAAGTGGTGGAGATGGACACATGTCATGTATTATTGAGAAGACCATGGTTGCTTGATAATAAGGTTCTCCATGATGGTATGGAAAATTCATATGAATTCAGTAAGTATGGGCATTGTTACATGCTCAAGCTAATGGAGAAAGGCGACATAACTACAATACATAATAGTGATGATGGGTGTAGTGGTAGTAAAAGTGGTCACATAATGTTATGCTTAGCCAAATATTTTCTTAAGGAACATAAGAAGGAAAACTTATGTTTGTCCATAATTCTAAATAAGGTAAAGAGGATGAGGAAAAGTGTGAAGTGGCAATGCATATCCAACAATTGTTGGAGGTGTTTATAGATATTATTGTTGGTGATATACCAATAGAAATTCTTCGAATTAGAAATGTTTCACATGAGATTGATTTGATTCCAAGATCAATTATACCTACTAAGTTTCCTTATTGAATGACTTGTAGATAGTGAATAAGTAAATAGGTAGGTGCAATAATTACTTTACAAGGGGACTAAGAGGATGTAAACATTTTATTGCAAGGCAATGTGCTGGATATGGAATTCAACCCGCACCATGCCAAGATGGCCTACCAATGCATTGGAAACCTTCTTGGCATGCAACTTTAGGGCTTTGTGTCTCCCTCCACAAACATTATTGGACCGCCCTCGCTCTCTCCAGTTTAGGTAGATACTCCACTCGTCAAGCATCACAACCTCTTTCCAAAGTGTTGCTAGACTCACAATGACTCAAAGGATGCTCTAGTTGGCTTGGGCCCCTCCAATAGTCAAAGTGACAACTTCAACAGTTAAGGGGTCTCTTCTCTTCAACATCAATCAACGCATCCATTGTCATCTAACTAGTTCGCTCTAGTGGTGCATCCCCTTCATGATGATGTAGATTACTACAAGCCTTGTCTCATGGTCAAGGAATATCCTCTCGAATACTAAATGGAAAACACTCATATTTCAAGGTAGCTCTTATCACATCTAAGATGTTCTAATGCTCATGGTTCTATCTGTAAATTTGTTCCTGGTTCCATTTGTAATTTTTTTCCTGCTTCCATCTGTAATGTTATTATGTACTCGTTAAGAGGACCTCTAATTTCTCCTCTATGCATAGAGGCCTCCTCCTACTTCTATAATTTTCCCTAGTTCTCAACCTCTAGGTTATGATCATGGTTGGCTTTTGCAGAGCCTCAAAACCCCTATAAATGTAGTTTTTGTACAACCGTAATACAAATATTTTTAGTTACAAAAAAAGGTACTAGCATCCTTGATGGGGGTGTCAGGCTACGGAAACCACTCGTCACGTGAAGCATGACAGTTGCCTCTTGGTTAAAGAGGGGGAGGGCAAGACAACAACTCCTCCACCACGTGGTAGTTAATGAATCTGAGCTCATCTGTGTGAAAATCTCTCCTTTGTCGATGTGCAACGAATTTGTACTCTTTTAGGTTTCAATGGTGTTGACGCTTATTTGGTTAAATTGCATGGTGCACGAAATATTTTGGTTTTTCTCTATCTCTCTAAGGGATTCGCACTCCTCTATGCTCTTATTTCTCTAGGTCGTTGGGCTAGGGTGGTAGTATTTGGTCTATCGCACCTCCTACGAGCTTAATTTGATCATCTTTATTTCCTTCTTGCAATTGGTGAAACTTTCTCTCTTCTTCCTAAGTCGGAGGGCGTGTCGCTTGAGGTTTTGGCTTGTTCTGGGTCTGGTCACTCTCCGTTTACTTAGTTTCTCACCTTGGCCTTATGGTTGGTGTCTCTTGGGTCATCTATATTTGGCGTACGTCTCTTGTTTAATCAACTTCGAGACTTCTGGTGGTGTTGTTTTCATTTGGGTGGTGGAATTGGTGTTGGGGTGGTGTTGGTTTCCAGGCATTGACATCCCTAGTTCTTCCCATTCGGGGTTGTCAATAAAATACCTCCTTTTGGTGTTTCCTTGTGGCTTTAATGTTAGTCTGGATTCAACGATCCCATTCTTCTATTTTCTCATGTGTGCATTTTTCAAGTCACCCTTTGGCCTTTCCAGTTGTAGATTATTTTGCATGTTCTAGCCTGCTTCAGTATTTGTCTAGGGGTGAATTTCCCATGGGGTGATTTTTTGTGTCAAAATCCCTTTCCTTCTTTGTCTACAATGTGATTTTCTTGGCCTCTGGTGGAGGGTGGTTGTTTTTTTGGGCGCATAATTTCTGTCTATGTGCTACCTGGTTTCTTTCGGTGGTCTTTGGTTCAGTTTGGGTATTGCGTTTAGGGTATCAGCTTGTTCTTGGACTTCAATATGAATCCTAGTTTTCCCTCCTCATGTGCCCTGGCCCAGGAAAAGGTGGAAGGAATATCTACTTCTAAAGGCGTTTAGGGTGTCACAATGAATGCGAGTGGTGGAAGCACCAGATGGGGCGTCGGTTCAGTGCATGGTGCTGAGCGTGGGGGTTGCAGAAGTCGTGGGGGGGAAGTTCCTTGACCAAATTCATGGTGGGAAGAAGCATCATAATGATAATTCGGAGTGGTCGTGGCATTGTCAGAGGTAGCAGAGGATCGGGTCATGGTCGTGTCATGGCCTCTTGGGGACGGAGAAACATTAAGGGTTGCATGGGAACAGCGGGTTGTGCTCCTTCCAAGCGTCCCAAGATTTCCACGGTGCTTCAAGAGTTGGTACAATTTGTCATTTCTCGGTTGGAATCTCTTGGTAGAGCCCAAAGGGAGGAGCATGAGGCCATTATGGCCAAATTGGAATAACTCCACTACTTTCAATGCCATGTTCATGAAAGAATTGTAGTTTTCTAGAGTGGGAAAAATCTACTGATAGAGAAATTCGAAAAGATGGAAGCTTGGCTTGCTCACTTTAAGCATCATGTCAATTGTCTGTATCACCCTCCTCCTCCTCCAAGAACAGGGCCAGATAATCCTGCTTGAATTACTTCTAGCAATAAATTATGATCACTAGTGTCTTTCTAGTTCTTTATGTTTTCTAGTATGTTAGGCCTTTAAGGCTATGGACCTTTGAGCTGGGCATTTTGTTTCTTGTATGATGCGTGCTTCTAACATTGGTCAACAAACTTGGTCGGGGTGATACCACATGCATTTTGTCATCTCTGTATATGTTTTTTTATTAATAGAAACTTTTCGACATACAAAAAAAAAAAATTAATAATAATAGCAATAAAATATAATAACAATAATTATTATTAATAATGTTATTAAGTATCACTAAAATAATCTAAAAGCTTTTATTGATAATGAATCTAAAGAATATCTTATGTTTTGATTTTAATATTATTTGTCTCCTAAAGACTATTTCCTATGAATTTTAACCTAACCATTTAGTTATTACAATTCCTCCTTATTTATACCCATGGTTGGATCAAATTCTCTTCATCTTTTTGTCTTGAAGATGAACCACATTGGTTGGTTTGAAACATGTCAATAATTAAATTATTGATGCAATGGATCCAGAAGATAGATTTCAAAATAATTGCACTTGTAGAAGTCTCCATTCAGTAATATTGTTAATGATAATATTATTAATCATTATTGTAATAATATAATAATAAGAATTATTATTAATTGTGTCAAGAGACGCTCCCCAGTCAAGTTACGTTGTTTTTTTTAGTGTGCAATTTTTAAAAACAACTATAATCATTTTTTTCCATATCATGCATTTAAATATAAAAATTATATCATTGTAACTTTGCACTTTGTTTATAGAAATTAAGCCAGCGTAGATCTATCTTCACTCTGGATCTATCAAGCGACAAGGGGGGTCAAATCTCTCGAATCACAAACCTCATTTTTAAGTGTAAAACTTGATGAAAGGTTTGCACCTCGAGAGATTTGATCCTTCTCGGCACTTGATAGATTCATAGTCAAGATGGATCTAAGTTAGTATTAGTTGTTAACATTATAATATATCTTAATAAAAATAAACCTAAGATAATAATAATATACATATTAATATTAATATTAATATTAATGTTAGGGTTATAGAGAAAACACTGATTGAATAAATGAGGGAAATATTAAATGAAAAAAAAAATATTTCAAATAAATACTAATAAAGAAAAGGTAATTAATAATAATAATAATAATAATAAATAGTATTGTTAATAATAATATTGATAATAGTAAGGCCTGAGAGTTAGCTCAATTGGTCGAGTCCCCATTGTTAAAGCACCTTTGCTATTGAGAGGTTACAAGTTTAATTCTCTCGACATTCTCGGGGCCAGGCTATGGGGTTGAGCCGACGGGAAGTGATCCCTTCATGTGGATCTGTTTGATACAATTTATTCTATGGACTTAGCGGTCACCAATCCCTGGGATCCATGAACAACATAGAAAAGAAAAGAAAAGAAATATTGAAATAATATAAAATATTATTATTAATATTAAAATTATTAATGAATGTTTATTAAGTATTATTGAAAAAACATACACTTTTATTGATATGAATCTAAAGGATATTATAATTATTATTATAAAATAATAATAAGAACTTCCCTGACGGGGGTGAAAAATGATAATGACGGTGGTATAGGCATTCGTGTCCTCGACCATAACAGCTGCCATTATGTTGAGCATTGAATTTTGTGGGTTGGTGTGGCCACCCCCATGCATGCATTCACATGCAGATTAAATCGTTTTGGAAGCTTCCTGGGGAAGATGAAATGCTGGAAAAATTTTTGTGGACTGTTAGTTTGGGAGTACCTCAACCCCCTACCTCTACTAGTAGACCAGTGGTTTTTCTCTTGAGCCACAAAGTGGTAGGCTAGGTGGAGAGTTTGTCCTGGAGAAAGAATGTTGTGAACAAGAAAGAATGTATACCTGGTGGAATATGGACATCAGTTCGAGGGTTAAACCTTGTTTTCCAGTTCGATCTCATCGTTAGGAGATTGAAGTTGTTCTTAGTTTCTTCAACTTATCGGCTACTTGGAACTGCCTGTAATCGAAATTTGTGTCTCATCGTTTTTATGGTAACTCTAACCCCTATCAAGATTCTTAGATATACAATTGTGTTGTGGGCTAAAATTAGACCTTATCAGAGGGGTTTTTTGCTAATCATGGAAACAAAAATTTACTTATTGCTTGGATTTATTGCTGGAAAGGTGGCACCTAGGGTTCAATTGGTTTGGCCTTTAGGCCTAAGAGGGGCTTTCATTATACTTCAATTGTTCCCTCAATGTACGTTTGGAGTCTTGTTGCGAGGATTTATTGTGTTGTTGGTCCTATCTTTGTGTACCATCCAACTCTATAGTTGGTTTAAAACTAGTTTTTGTAGTCATTGTCTTTAGGGATGAGTATATCATTAAGCTTTTTGTCTAGATATTTTTATGTAGTATTAAAGGGTGGTATTGCTCCATTGGTGGTTCTATCCCTGCCAGGATTTATAGATTTGTGAATGTGTCTTGGTTCAACATTTGGCTTGTAGGTAGGTACACTAATTCTATTGATGAAAGTATAAGTTGGCTCATAGCTTGGGCCTTCAGTTGGAATGGTGATAACTATGGTGTTATCATGCTAGTTTTTGGGCCTACGAGAGGGCCTCTATTTGATTCAACTAACCAGTGGGTGTCCTTCTGGAATTTTGTAGCGATTTACAACTTAATTTGTTGTTTTCACTATGATAATTCACTTGCGATCATCATGCAAAGAATATGGCCGTGGGGTCTCAAGTGTACTGTGAATTGGGAATTCATTGTTCTTTTATTCTAGTTTTCTAATTTGTTGCAGGGTTATTTTGGAATGGGCTAGTTATTATTGTGGTCTTAATTATAAAGCTCCCAACTTAAATCTTAAGTTGAGAGCTTTGGAGTGCTTTATTTGTTGTTCTTTAATTCACGAGTGTTTTTACTTTCTTTGAGATACACCCTTGTTGCCTAGCCATCATGCAAAGGTAGCATATGAGGAGCCAAAGAGGAAAGGGAGGTGATTGAGGCCCTCAGAGTGATAGAGGCTATAGCAGTCAGATATTGAAGAGTGTAGAGAGGGTTGACAATAGTGCAGAAAGACAGAGTCAACAGAAGTACAGAGTTTTCAGACGACAAAGGCAATAGCAGTTAGAGACTTTGATGACAAAGGAATCATTTTGATTCAGGTTGGATGTTTTTTGTTTCTGGAGTTGTTGGAGAAACAACACTAGAGACAAGTGTTGCATGCAAAACATTCCAAAGGTTTAGGATTAGGATTGAGTTGAATTCCTTTCTTGTTGAGAGGGAGTGTTGAAAATAGCAACAAGAAATGATAAAAATAGAATCTAGAAATCTCAGTCTAATTTTTCCTTGAATTAAACTGAGAATTAAAATCGAATTCTATTCTCATAGCAACTTGTAATAGTTAACTAGAGTGAGTTTACTTAGTTCACTTAGGAATTTTGAGTTGGAAGTCTTTCTGTAGTCATGCATATGTTCTCCCTATATTATAGGGGTCCAGGATGAGTTAAGTATGAGTTGTAAGTAGTTAACTCGGTTTACTGAGTTAAGTCCAGTTAAATTAGTTCCAAACAGTTTGAAGAACTAATAGTAAGTTAATAGTCAGTTGGTGCACTAATGCATTAACTAGTGCTACTCTAGTTAATTGAAGATTCCCTAATCAAAAACTCATGCATGTCGATTCTGAGAAAGACCCAGTTGAGACTAGAGTGCAGGGACATTATACTATTTGTTGTATAATTTTCTTAGTTGTACAGATGGGACATGCAATCAGGAACTCAACCTTGAAGGGATTGTGCAGTTTTGGATGCACTAATTTCCCTTTAAGATGAATTATTCAGCCATAGGAATTGCACAAGGAAATGGGACTTGGAGAGAAGGAGAATTGGCAAAGTGTCAGCCAAGAGTTTGCTTGTGAGTTGGAGATTGATTTTACTAAGTGGTGGGATTGTTCTTGTGAGAACAAGCATTGTATTATCATCTTAGATTTTTGGTTAATGCAATACAGATAGTGGAGTTTTGAGTTGTAGATTTCCCCGGATATTTATTGTGTTATGTGCCATTGATGTTCTTCCTCTTGTCGACTATTGTTTTTCTCGATCATTATGTGCTTCCACTGTAAAGATTAGAAGTAAATTCTTGTCTCTTGTTTTAGTAGATTACATGAGCTTGTGAATCTAAAAGAAATACTACACATTTTAGAGAGCACATTCAGCCTAGTGTTGCCATGCATTTTTTCACATTTTGTATTACAAATCTCTTCTTAGACTCGTACATAACCCTTCGGATTAAGGGGGGGAATGTTGGACACATAATCCGCTAAGGGTTAAGGTGTGGGAGCTGAATGGTCAAAGGAATCCAAGAGACGTTGGAAGATGAATCCAACAGTCAGAAGAATGTATTATAAATGTACATCTATGTTTATACTAAAGGAAATTAATTGTTCTATCATTCATAATTGTTCACATCCCATGTGGGTCTGACACTAGTTATTACTATGGTCTTAATTATAAAGCTCCCAACTTAAATCCTAAGTCGAGAGATTTGTAGTGCTTTATTTGTTGTTCTTTAATTCATGAGTGTTTGTACTTTATTTGAGATACACCCTTGTTGGCTGGAAATCATGCAAAGGTAGAGTATGAGGAGCCAAAGAGTAAATGGAGGTGATTGAGGCCCTTATGGCCAGAACCAAGACCACTACCATGCTCAAGAGGCCACAATGTTATAGATTTGCAAATAATCACCAAACATAACAAGATCTGAATATAGTAATGCTTCTCTTTATTTATATCAAACCCTTAAGGTAGGGAAACACCATGCATTCACTCTTTAAGGAAGGAGAACACTCCACAAGCCATATGCCTGTTCATACAATAATCCTTGACACCTCTCAATGTGGAGTCTCTAGCCTCTATATAGGCCTCATACATACAATACCATGGGTCAATACCATGGTTCCCTCAATACCATCTATCTAATACCATGGGCCCATTACATTATTACTTTATTCCCTTGGGTACCTCCCTTTGTACCCCATATTATCCTCCTAGGTATATAATAATGAGAATCAACAATTAGGTTAACACATATATCTATCTAGGATGATCATGCACAAGCATATCATAACATATATTGGACAAACCCAGACACAAATATAAATACATTTAAAGTTAGACATATAATGAACTTGATTAGGCTAGGGTTTTGATTAGACAGACAAACATACGCCTAGGGTTTTATTCCTAGGATCTTACTCTCGATATATAAGGGTTTTGTTCATAAACCCTAATTTACCAAAACCTCAAGGTCTAGGAATACACAACCGTAAAGGAATAGGGTTTCCATAACAATACTAAGACTCAAAACATGGCATTACTAACAAAACCCCAAACATCAAAATAATAGTATTTTCTAGATTTCATTAGTAACACTAAGTAGACTAGGGTTTTCCACATTGACATTCCCTTAGGTTAGGGTTTTATAGAGAACCTTTTATGGTTCCACAAATATGATGATTTTAATGAGGGTATATTCAATCTAATGATTAATCTCCCAAATAATAACCTTTACGATTCAAAAGTTGTAGAAATAACACTTGTTAGTAATGTAAAGCAGATTTATTAGAATGAATGAATATACCTTTATCACGAAGAGAACAAGAATTATGGTCTAAAACATACCTTTAAGTTGTTTTCTAGAAAAACCTTATAGGACATCAATTCCAATAGAACTTCTATCATGCTTTGTCTTGTGAGTTCTTCTCCATTGCCCTTAAGCATGTCATCAAGATTTTCCTAGACAAGGAAAATATGAAAAGAAATGTTATTAACATCTAATACAAACACGTTTATATAGGAAAAGGAAAACCAAAAAGATAATACAAAAAGTAAGATACTTATCTTTGGAAAAATGGTGAGGCCTCCCTCTTAATCCAATCTTGAGGGATACCTACAACTTTAACAAACAATTAAAAAATGTTTTTCCAAAGCATGTTATTAAACCTATAATTTCTAAAAATCAAAGTACAAATAAAAACATTTCAAAACTTTAGAGTAGAAGGATATATAGGGGATAGAGTCCCTAAGAGTCCTTAGAAAATAAGTCTTTGACTTTGGATTCTTCCATCTTGTTCTTCTTTGGTGGTCCTTCATCAACAACATTTTCATGTTCCCTTTCTCTCTTCTTATTTCTCGGATTCTGAGGATAATTGCTTCTATAGTGACCCATCTTATGAAAATTGTAGCATTCAATCTTTGATAGGTATACCTTCCTTCTAAGCCCTTTAAATTTCTTGAAGGTTCCTTTGTTCTTGTGATGAGTGGAATAGGCATTTGAAATTTTCTCACTTCATTCTCTTTGTTTCTTACTGATGAAATTATGACTTCTTCTTGACTACATGCATTCCATAATTGTTCGAATGTTCCTTCCAACTATTGAGACCTGATGAAAAGGCACTCCAAGATGTTGGTAATTCTAGAAGTGCAGTGATTACAAGCTCCTTTTCAAGTACTATCTCAACTATTGCCTAGAGTTCATCTATAATTCTAGCTATTCTTACAAAGA
Organism: Pinus taeda; assembly: GCA_000404065.3. Lineage (NCBI taxonomy): Eukaryota > Viridiplantae > Streptophyta > Pinopsida > Pinales > Pinaceae > Pinus > Pinus taeda. The sequence goes on along the minus strand of APFE030764236.1, from coordinate 46,181 downwards.
AGGATGCCACAATGTCTTCCTTTGACATCTTTATAGTTCTTATTTCATTCTTAAGACTTGCAATTTAGCCAAGATTCTTGACTGTGAATAATTTGGATAAGGCCATATACATATCTTGAGCAGAATCTATGTTGAATATATATGGGATGAGGTTATCCTTTATTCCATCCACCATTAGGGTCATGGCCAATATCTATGTTTCTCTTAATATTTCCTTTTTTGCATCACTTGACTCATTTGTAGGCTTCTTTACTTTTCCTTTGACTAGATCGAATACTTTATTCTTCTCGAGGATGAGATCTATCTTCTTTTTCCATGCCCTGTAATTGGATGCTCTTTCTAATTTTTTTCCTCCCTTCTTTGAGTTAGACATTGTTCTTGAAGATAGTAGGCTTGAATTCTTATATGATCCTTTTCTTTGATGACCCTTATTCAAACTTCTTAAAACTTCCCCTTTCAATAGATCTTTAGGCTGCCTTTTTCCTTCTTCTTCACCTTAGCTCTGAAACCATGTTGAAAAATCAGAAAGGCAAAAATATTTTCTTTATGTTGATAATTACTTGTGATATTCTTACGTTCTTATTAACTTTCTTATGTTCTTCTTTTAACTTAGTTCATCAAGCAATTACCAAAATCATAACACAGAGTTCAAAGACATTAGATGTAGGTGGATTGCCAGGGAAAAACCCCTATCTAGGGGAAAACCCAGTCAACAACTCTTCCTTTATTAGTTTCACAAGATGATCCAAGAATACTTGACCTAAACACAGAATTCCTCCAATCATCAAGTTAGCCCTTCCTTACTTTTGCAGATGATGACCTTCTAGCAACAACTTTGACCTAGCACTTTGATCTTGCAGCAACATAATTTCGACCTCCCCAAAAACAAAAGAAGTTCGATCTTGATGCAGTACTTCGAATTTCCAAAAGTAACCTAGCAAATTCACATGTGAGAGAGAGAGATGACCCAAAAATTTGACCTTCCAACAATACTTCTTCTTCTCTAGGAATTTCACAATTTTTTTCCGCTTATTCTGCATGTATATTGAACTTGTGACATTGTCTCCTCCAAATGAATCGAGCTGCACTCTATATATACCCTTTTCTAGAGTTCGATTTACCCTCATGTAGGCTGACTTGATTAGGTAAGGTTAGACTTGGTGTGGAGGTGAAAAATTACATATTTTACTCAATAATAATTCGTTTTACGTGATTCAACAATCCAAAAAGGGTCTCTTTAAATGGACAATGACTCTAATGACTTAATATAAAACCTAGAAGTCCTCAATGGGGACTTTGAACTAAAACATGATGGCCCACACATGAAACCCATGCTTTAATAAACATAATAATAATAATAATTCTTTTTTTCTTTCTTTTGATAATACATTTCATTATGACTTAAATACAATTTTGATGACCGAACCTAGTTACATTCTTCAACAGAATTTGTGTTTCAGTTGTGTGCCAACCCATATGAAACTTGAGATAGTGGCGTTGAGATTACGGACAACTCCTTTGGGAAGTCTGAAAATGTGCATCTAGTAGATGAGAATGTTGTGCAGAACATACTTGACAAGAATAAGACACCCTACCAAAGAGATCCAGTGATGAGATCATTGTTTTAGTCACTAACCAATTTTGTCAAGAAGCCAATCCCAGTCCTTGTTTTTGTATCCATTCGGTTTAAGGAAAAATCCCAAGTAAGTGAAATAATTGTCCAAGTGAGTGAATTTTACCCAGAAGATATTGGAAATATCCTTGATCCCGTTCACATCAGGCTCACTGGAGATCAAATTGGACTTTAATTGGTTCATGAGAAGGCACGAGGCGAGTCTAAAATAAGAGAGGGTGTTGAAGATAACCTGCCATTTAGAAGGGTTTGATTTTCCAATTGTGAGCACATAGTCCACATACATTAAATGGGAGAGAGGGACCCTATCAATAATTTTGCATCCAGATATGAGACTGTGATCACAAGCACAAGTAAGCTTTCTAGACATGACATCTATAATGATGAGGAACAATAGACGAGACAAAGTGCAACCTTGTCTTAGTCCTATGGAGATTAAGAAATAATCTATGGGTGAACCATTTATCATTATAGCAAGGGAGATAGTCTTTATGCAAGATTTTATCCAATTTATCATAGCTTGCATGTGTGATTTCCTAGCTAGTATGTGAATTCATGGTACATGCATGTGTGTATTTGGTTCTCTTGCTGTCAATGGCATGGGTTTTTCTAGGTGTGACAGTGGTTTCAACTTTGCCTTGCAATTTCTGAATAGCTATAGTGTGATGGGGTTCTTTCAATTGGTTAAGATTTGGATTCCCTAATGGTTTTGGAACCGGGTGAGGTGGTCTCAAGAAAATTCCCAAGGGTTGGGGGTGGAGGTGGTTTAATCTCCAGGAGTCCCTTGACAAGTGGGTGGATATAGGAAAATTCCTCAAGATATTGGCGAATAAATTTTGAGGCATCCAAGCTTGTTTTGGACTTAGTGATCACTTGACCAGATTTGGTGAGATCACAGTAGCCTAAGGGTGGAGGTGGTTTAATCTCTAGGAATCCCTAGTTGTTTATGTATTGGTTTGCCTATGTGATCCCTTGGCCAATTTTGACAGGATCGCGGGAGCATGAGGGTGGAGGTGGTTTAATCTCTAGGAAGCCCTGATTGTTTTTGTCTTGAGTCCAACATTCATGCTTAGAATATGGCACTGAGGTGACTAACTGAAAGAAAGATTTGGTTCAGCCCAATCTATGGTCGCATGGTATGTGGAAGTCCCTAACTTGGTTATCTTTTGTATATGTTAATACAAGATCTTTTCCTATTGTAATTCATGAGTACTTGTACTTATGTGGCTTTGATCATTGTTATATCATGGTTATTATTTAGGTTATATGTTGGTTACAAACATGGTTCCATAACAAGTTCTAGGTATGGCTCTTGACATGTTTTGATTAGTGATGAATGATTAATGAATGCATGAAGTAAAAAAAATTATTGCAACTGTTATGAGAGGGCATTAGACCTTCTTGGTGATTCTAGGATAAGTATCAGACCCCTATGTTCAGATATGCATTCATGACTTGTAGATTACATGTTAACCATATGTTTGACGAAATGACTGTCATGGCTAGGCCTAGTTAGGTCAAGTCTTTGATCAAGTTTGGTATGAATGGTTTTGTCCTGATGTTATTTATCATTCTGGAAAGTCTCATTAAGTTATGGGCAGTGGTATGGATGTTGACCTGGAATTTAGGCTCATATCCAGGACCACACACTCTATACTGAGGAATCTAGGTCATAACCACAACCCGATAGGCTTATGCATGCGGTTGGAGGCCCTCAACTACATGGAGGCCTTGTAATGAATGTGATTGGGAGCCCAAGTCACTAAAAAAAATTCTAGCTTAAGGTTTGGGCACTGGGAGTGGTAGCTTAGCTTCTAGGTGTCCTGTAGCTCTTGAGGAAGGTCAGTAAGGTTCTAGTTTGTGAATTCCACTTCCTTAATTGTACTTAGGAGAATGAGTCATGTAATAGTAGCCTTCAACTCATGTTTACCCTGACAAGTCGATGAAAGTGGGTAAATGTGGGAGGGGTGCTTACAAATAATGCTTAAAAATACTACTTCTTGTAGCCCTTAGTGTGACTAGGATCCATTATCAATTGCCAAAATTCCTCCAAAAGTTATTATTTAGACATTACATGTCATTATATGGCTTCCATTACTTCTAAATTATGCATCTCATTATGGATGTCTTCAGGGATGGGTGAATGGAAGGATTTTGTGTGTTATATACCTAGGGGGGATAATATGAGGTACAAAGGGAGGTACCCAAGGGAATAATGTAATAATGGGATGGGTCATTGTAATAAATAAGGTGGTTAACCTGTATCATGTAAGGGAACACAAGTAGTTAGTAACAATGTAATGGGCCCATGGTATTAAATAGATGGTATTGAGGGAACCATGGTAATGACCCATGGTATTGTATGTATGAGGCCTATATAGAGGTTAGAGACTCCACATTAAAAGGTGTCAAGGAATATTGTATGAACAAGCATATGGCTTGTGGAGTGTTCTCTTTCCTTAAGGAGTGAATGTATGGTGTTGCCCTACCTTAAGGCTTTGACCAATAAAGAAGCATTTCTATCCTATTAAAATCTTGTTGTTTCTGGGTTTATTTGCATTGTCTTATACTTTCATATTAGATCTATAACAAGTGGTATCAGAGCACTTTCTTGGGCAAAAGTGGAGAATTTTTTTTTTTTTTTTGTGGGAACTTTATGGGGCGACGAGTTTTCAGATCAGATCTGTACATTTTGGGACAAAATCTGCAAAATATAATTGCATATCTGGATTCTTTGTGAAAAAAATACCCAATTAAAAAAAAAAAATCGGTCAAATTGGAGTCTGGATGGAGGAGATATCGCTGATCTAAAAATTAGTGGTGTTGCAGACATTTTTTTGGGGCAGCGAGTTTGCAGCGCAGATATGTACGTTTTGGGGCAAAATCTGCAAAATCTAATTGCAGATCTGAATTCTTTATGAAAAAATACCAGATTTCAAAAAAAAAAAATCAGTTGAATTGGAGTCTGGATGAGAGAGATATCGCTGATTTAAAATCAGCTATTTTTTTAGAAATTTTGGTGACGGCGGGAGAATTGCAGCACGAATCTGAAATTCCAGTGCCTAGATCAAGATTTATACCACATGAGAAGATGCATAATGATGGTTCCATTTCCAAAAATAGGTGATAATAGGGATTCAGAGAAATATTGACGGAATTGTGGCCATTTAAAATTGTAAGTGAGTTTTTCCCAAACCCTCTTCGTGGAGAGGCTATGTTTTGCAGGAAAAGATAATGGTCCTACTATTGAAGAATTCATACAGAGACATAAGTCCACACATGGAACACATTGAAAGATTCCAACGGTGCTTAATATGAAAGATGAGGCTGACAAATGGTGGTTATCATTCCAATGGTGCTTAATATGAAAGATGAGGCTGACAAATGGTGGTTATCACTTGACCACAAGCAGTTGACCAAACTTTCAGATGCAGAATTTGAAAGAGTCCTTTTAGACAAATGGTCTCGGGTTAGAAAAAATGAGAATGAGACACGTAAGGGGTTATTTTCTACGGGTGTCTCCTTATTGTAGGTTCATGGATTGATTAAGAAGGAGAAGATCGTTGTGTTTATAATCCTAGTTGCAAGCATAATTTTATCAATGTTAATTTGGCAAAAAAATTGCAAGTTCTAGCCAAACACATTGAAAACACACAAGTTGATGATGAGGATGTTCAAGTTTATAAGGATTTGAAGCTCTCTATGGATAAGTATGTGTTGCATGGTGATTTTTATACTTCAGATATGGATAACATGGATGTTGTTTTGGGATACCCTTGGATGGAATTAGTGGGTATTATCAATATTAATGTGCAGAAGAAATTCCTGAAGCTCTGGTATAAAAAGAAGAAAATTGCAATACAGGATATTTCCATTGATAAACAGGTAGAGTCCAAGGAGGCTAAAGCAGAAGATGTTCTAGGGATTGACATATCAGATGATGAGCCAGGTAATGATCAACAATCAAACATAAACAGAGACTGGAGCAGAAAAGGTTACAGGTGTGGATACATCAAATGAGGGCTCAGTGGTTGAAGTAATATTGGAAGATAAGACACCACAACAAGCACCACAACATGCACCAGATAACAGTCAGGCTCCAATAAAGGGTGAATTAAAGAAAAAGACACCGTGGGTTAAAACTTCAACATATCATCATCCACATCACCCCGCAAGAAAACAACCAACAAGATGGCAATGAATTAGCCACAAGGATAACAACCCCTGCATGACAGATAGAGAGGAGCGAAGATCCACCTACTACACATAAACACCGAAGAGCTGCCACGGTCAACTTCCATCTCAAGTGAGCGAGCCACCAGCGAGATCGAGGGTTCACCTTTCTCTTGGATGGCTAGATGCATGTGCATGGTACCAGTGGACTACTCTTTTGAGTAGATCTTATTATTTGTGTTCTTCCCATGTTTCGAGGACGAAACATGTTAAGGGCGGTGGAATGTTATATACCTAAGGGGGATAATATGGGGTACAAAAGGAAGTACCCAAGGGAATAATGTAATAATGGGATGGGCCATAGTAATAAATAAGGTGGTTAACCCGTATCATGTAAGGGACCACATGTAGTTAGTAATAATGTAATGGGCTCATGCTATTAGATAGATGGTATTGCGGAAACCATGGTATTGACCCATGGTATTGTATGTATGAGGCCTATATAGAGGCTAGAGACTCCACATTGAGAGGTGTTAAGGATTATTGTATGAACAGGCATATGGCTTGTGGAATGTTCTCCTTCCTTAAGGAGTGAATGTATGGTGTTACCCTACCTTAAGGGTTTGATATTAATAAAAAGAAGCATTTTTATATTCAGATCTTGTTATTTTTGGTGATTATTTGCAGTTATTGGGTATATTGGTATTATTTTCATATATTTTCAGGCCAGATCTATAACAAGTGGTATTAGAGCGAGGAGCGATCTCCTTCCTTAAGGGTTTGATTAATAAAGTGAAGCATTTACCTATATTCAGATCTTGTTATTTCTTGGGTTTGTTTCTATTATCATATATTTCTGGGTTAGATCTATAACACTCATAGTATGTAAATTATAGGGTTTGTAACTAAATCCTAGTAGAAGTTTGACATTCTAGGATATGGTAATATTGTTTCCATTATGATAAAATCTAGGGTTTACAACAAACTCTAGTAGAAGTTCGTCATTTAGTTGAAACCTTAGATTGTGTTGTGATTGGTTTTGATTGTTGACATCTAGGCTTAGTGTGTCTAAGATAGGAATTCTAAAATTGTTAGATGCATTGTAAGTGTTCTTGTTTGAATTGCTTCTAGAGTTTGCAATATATTATAGTAGAGTATGTCATATCTCTGGAAGAAATATTGAGGCCCTAGATATAATCAGACTGGTATCTTGATTGAGTTACTGATGTGATCTAGGGTTTATAACCTAACCCGAAATTGAAGTTTAAAAGTATGTGTCTCTTGCTGATTATGAACCTAACTAAGTTCAAGTATTTGATGTATAGAGTCTGATGCTTCCATTATGATTCTGATATGGTTATCTTCATAAATATGTATTTTGTTGTACTTCTTGTCTAAGTTGTGCAAGTACATAATCTTCAAGATGATGGTGATGTTCGTTAGTAAAGTTGATTTGATTGATAAGCATGATGAAGAAAGTTATATGAATGATGATGATCAAGATGACTTTGATAAGAAGGATGGAAGCCATGAAAGCTTCTCTGATGTTATGGAAAAGAAGTTGATCTCCCTAAGTTAAGAGGGAGTATAGATAAAATAAAGGGTATATCTCCCAACTTGAGAGGGAGGACATATTGTAGTCATGATGGACACCTTGAAGAAGAAATTGGAGAATGTATATTGAGGTGTTGCTGAAAGAAGAAAATAAGGATTTGGTTGTAGAATATGTTGCTGCATGTGAATTAGGAAAGGAAGTTGTATGATTGAGGAAACCTTTATCAAGATTTCTTTGGTAAGCCTCTAAGTGCTATTGTGATAAATTGTGAAGCAGCATCAAGATGATTGAAAACCCTGAAGGTCTATGTTTACTTATGTGTAAGGTTGTTACCGATTTGGGTTGTGATTGTTTAGATAAATCTTTCGAAGTTCTGGAAGCATGCTCGATGATATCGATCTGTTTAATCGAGAGAGATTTGATGTGTTGAGGCATTGTATATGCTTGATAGGACATCTGGTCGGCCTGTGTGTTGATTTCTAGTTCCCAAAGAAAGGAGGGTGGTGTTGGTCATAGAGCTCTGACCTTGCATTACACACCTAGTTCCCTGGGTTGATGGTTAGCAAGTAAGCCTACTGGTACCTAGAGAGGCTGAAAGCTTTAGTCCATCTTAGTCCCACCTTGATAGATTTCCCTGGTCAAGAATCTAGTCTGTGGCACCGTGTGTTCCTAAACTCTTCATGGTTCATGTGTTTTGAGATCTTCCATGTACTTGTATATGTATGTATGAATACCTCCCTAGTTAAGAGGGAGTGTTGAAAAATGTAACTAGGTTCGGTCTTCATAATTGTATTTGAGTCATAATGAAATGTATCTATCAAAAGAAAGTTTAAGGAATTATCATTATCATTATTATTATTATTTTGATGTATTAAAGCATGGGTTTCATGCTTGGATCATCATGTTTTAGGTCAAAGTCCCCCTTGAGGACTTCTAGGTTTTATATTAAGGCATTAGAGTCATTGTCCATTTAAAGAGACCCTTCTTGGGCTTTTGAATCATGTAAAAAGAATTATTATTGAGTAAAATATGTAATTTCTCACCTCCGCGCCACGTTAGCCCTTACTTGTCGGCCTACATGAGGGTAATTCAAAATCCAGAAAAGGCTATATATGGAGTGCAATTCGATTTGTTTGGAGGAGACAATCTCACATGTTCGATAGACAAGCAAAATAAGTGCAAAATTCCTAGAGAAGAAGAAGTATTGCTGGAAGGTCAAATTTATGGGTCATCTCCCTCTCACACGTGTGAATTTGTTGGGTTGCTTCTAGAAGTTATAAGTACTGCATTAGGATCGAAGTTCTTTTTTTGTTGGGTCGAAATTATGTTGTTGCAAGATCGAACTGTTAGGTCAAAGTTGTTGTTGGAAGGTCATCATCTACAAAAGTAAGGAAGGGTTGACTTGGTGATTGGAGGAAGTTTGTGTCTAGGTCAAAGAGTCTTGGATCATCTCGTGAAACTAATAAAGGAAGAGTTGTTGATTGGGTTTTCCCCTAGATAGGGGTTTTTCTTTGGTTGTCTACCTACATCTGTTGTCTTTGATCTTCATGTTATGGTTTTGGTAATTGCTTGATGAACTAAGTTACAAGAAGAACATAAGAATATCACAATTAATTATCAACATAGAGAAAATCTTTTTGCCTTTCTGATTTTCCAACAAATTTCATCTTGCCAGTTTCGAGATGCTCAACCTTATGGTCAAATAAGACGGATGGGGACTCTTGGACATTACCTCCTTCAACTTAATACTGCTTCTTTAAAACTTTTGGAGAGCAATTTGTAATGATGGTCTATGGAATTGAATTATCAAGTCAAAATACCTCCAGAATAGAGACCTCATTAGTTGGATTCGTGCTAGTGCTCCAGATCCTCCCAACTGCTCGATATCATGGCACAACCTCCTCCTCACCAAGCATTGGCTTTTTGGGAATCTGAAATGGGATGTTGGTTCAAGATCCACCCCAAAGATTGGACTGGACCCCCTCTCTAGCTTAGCAGGTCCACATATATTATCCCCTCCTCTCATTAATTTTTTGCATAATCAATGTTTTTTGTGATACATGACATAGAAAATGAATATCTCTCCTCTCCTACAATTACACATTGGAAAGATGTTGTAGAGCTAGAAATTCTAGTTCCTCTGCTCCGGGAATGGAAATCATACATTACAGATCTAAAACTCTTTGGAATTGTCCTATCCACAAAAGCAGACAGGTTTATCTGGTGCAGAGGCTAACAATAGGAAACGATAACAATAAAAGAAGTATACCAGATAATCTAACAACCTTCTATGAATATTTCAATTTTCTCTTCGTTTGCTCAATGTTGGAAATGGAATTTCCCACTCAAAATCAAGTGTTTCCCCTCGTTGGTGGGACACAACTAGATTTTGACTTGGGAAATACTCTGGAAGAGACACTTCCAGGGACCGGGAAGATGTTTCATTTTCTTCTCAAGTGGAGAGGACATTGCCTTTACTTATCAGGTGGAGAGGATATCAACCACCTCTTCCTCCACTACCCTTTTGCCTCTTCTATTTCGACACGTGATACAACTGACAAACTCCCCTGCAAAATGGGACTGGTTTGACATTGTCTCATGTCTTGGCAGATGGAATGTGGATCACCCTCGAAACAAAACATTGGCCTTCTTCATCATCTGGGGGATCTGGCACTCCAGAAATGCCCTCATCTTGGAGCATGTGAAGCGTGACATCTAGAAAACTAGCTGTAAACTTTTCTCTTTCTATCTTGAATAATATCCATTCAATACATCAACCTCTAAATGTCCCTCTCCTCCTTGAAACATTTGGTCCTCTTACCCAGTCAGATTCTTTGACGAGGCCTCCTCGTTTGACTCTTGTGGTTGTGGCATGGCCATCCATCTAGGTCCTGAGAGCTTCTTCAGGTTTCATGGGCACTGTGGAATTGGATCTAATACTTGTGCCAAACTTCTCGCTCTCAGGGGGATCCTTCACTATGCTTCTTGGCTTGGCATTAGAGTTCTTACCATATTTGGGGATTCCAAATCAATCATCCACTAGGTAAACAATTGAGGCTCCCTAGACTCTCCTAACCTCGGCACCTGGAAATATAAAATGAAAACCATGCTCAAGGAGTTCCGCTTTGTCTCCATCACACACATCTATCGGAGTCAGAATGGAGAAGCGGGTTGCCTCTCCAAGAAAGGATGCAGCTCAGACTCTGATAAGATTAAATTCCAATGTACGCCTCTGGCACTTTTCAATGGTCGGGATATATTTTGATCTAACTTCTGGCTTTTGTTTGTACTACTTACACTGTGTTCCTTTTTTGTGCAAAATACCTCCATGTTTTAATCATTGTATCTTCACTCCAGTTTATTCATCTCTCCATAATGTATCATACCACAATTTAGAGATTAGATGTATTAGATATAGTTCTTGGTTTTTGCTTAACCCTCCACAGGAAATCAATTGGATTTCCATCTTTGTGAATGTACTTTCTTATAATTTCAATAGAAAGCGTTTTTTCTAATCTGAAGAAAATATATATATATATATATATATATATATATATATAAAATAAAAAATTTATTGAATAAAGAATCAGACGGCTACTCGATTTGTCTCATGATCTATAATTAGCTTCTTGGAAATTAAAATAATTTTATCCTTTCTCTTTAGGTTAATTGTTGAGTTTTTAATTAATTTTTCTGTTCAACCTATTTAAGGAATTGTTGAAGGATTTTTGAGATGCTTGGGAATAATGTAAAGACATATGGAAAAGGAACCCAAAAACTCTCATAATTCAATCACTTCACCTGATGGAAACCAAACCCATTCTAAACAATGACTTATTCGCTGCCCAACCTCGGAAGTAGGGAGATAATAACATTGATTCGGTTCAATGAACTATTTACACTGGATTAATCCACTCTACATGCATTTTTATATGTGTATTGTTGAATAATGAAGCTATGGTTGCTGTTTGCGTGCACCTGGAAGATATAAAAATATAGATTTGTAAACTGCAAGAGAAGTTCTTGCACACCTTGAGTTGTCAACTTTCGACTGTGAGAGACGATAGGCACTTGGCAGAATTGATTCACCTGTTGATTTCCTAGAAATCGTGCATTAGAATTTGGAGGGAATTTGGAGGGTTGCTTCCACAAAATAGTTGTTTATACTTTGCGCTAGACATATATTTTTTATTTATTTTTCAGGGGTGATGCGAACTGCATCCAGGTTGTAATCGCAGGTCGAACCCGCGTGGTAAAGGCAATATCGCTCCGTCCCAACCACCCGGTACACAACGCTGGTACAACTTTGCGCTGGAGATTATAGTTGTACCATTTTGCTCTTTACCTGATAACACATATAATGTTTGCATTTGTATTCAAACCACGTGAGAATGTTCAATAATATAGGCATAGGTGTGTTTGATTGAAGGGTAATTCTACATTTTAGTTGAGAGGTAAATAATGTGAGAAGAGTTGAGGAAAAAAGTAATAATAGTTTAATTAAAAAAACTTTAATTCTCAATTACATTCACGCAGTAGCTGGGAGTTTTATACTTGATTGAATTATTTAAATGATAAAAAAAATGAACAAAAGAAAGGAAAAAATTTTCATCTGCTTGATGTATTCGTCTTTTTTCTGTGAAGCTTCACAATAAACGCTCCCAGCTTATGGACAAACCCCTCACTAAATAGATTATCCCACGAGCTAGCTACCAACATATTTGCATAACTTTCCATGTTGCCTTTGAAGGCCTCACATTCTAAAATGAAAGACTTTTTTGTTTCCACTTTTTCTGAAGAACAACAAATGCATACTCTTTCCTCCTAGACTTCTTTTGACATTTCTAGAGCTATGTTTCACAATGGAGTTGATGAGAATTAGTCTTTAACTGAGCAATAAAAATTTTGGCTCTCCAAGGGATATTGACTTTTATATATGCTTTTAGTTGATGACTATGAGTGAGATTAAATACTCCATTTACTAAACCATTTGTTATTTTGTTGCATCCAAGTTTTGTTTTTTGTTTGGTTTTTTTTTTTGTACAATATGTCGTTAAAGACAACCTTAGGTCATCTTCTCTCTTCCATTCGCTCAATTTTTTTTAAATACCTTATGACTCGCACCATAACAATTGCTTCAATAGGAGCAGCACCTATTTCACTTGTTGAAAATAGCAACAAGAAATGCTAAAAATAGAAGTGCTAAAAATAGCGCTGCTATAAATAGCATTTCGGGATACATTCCAATTTTAGTTAATCCCTGAACTAAAATTGAGAATTAAAATTTGAACTTGAACTTAACAACTGTTTGAAAAATATCTTGAGTTAATTAATTGGAGAAAATCAAACATGAAGTTTATGTGAAGACATGCAACAGTTCCCCTTTGATTAAGGAAGTTATCCCTTGATTAAAGAGATCATGATGAGTTGTACTTTGAGTTGTAATTAGTTAGCTCAGTTAAGTGAGTTAAGTCCAGTTAGATTAGTTCCAACAGTTTGTGGAACTGATGGTGAGTTCAGTTAGTTAATGCATGCATGCATATAATTACTACACTTTAGATAACTTTCTCTCATAAATAACTCATGCATCTTCGTTTAGTCAGAGACCGAGTTGAGATCAGATGATGGGACACTGTACTATCACTTGCAGGAATATTCCATTGAGGATATCTCTTGCATGCACAAGGAATTCATTCCTTGGAGATTGTGCAGTTACTTCTGAGTTTGGTGAGTTGTCTGAGAGGTTAATTCACACACGTGGTAGCGAGAGGACCCAAGAGAAACTGCACAAGGAAATAGGAGGCTTGGAGGACTGAGGGAAGGCATATGTTGTGTCTATTCAGTCTATAAGCAGCATTGAGGGATTGTACTGATAGCTGGATGAGGACTGAGGGAAGGCATATGTTGTGTCTATTCAGTCTATAAGCAGCATTGAGGGATTGTACTGATAGCTGGATAGCTTGTGAGCTAAACCTTTGTGTAATCTAAACATATTTCCAATTATATGATAATACAGAGATCGGGGTTTTTAGCTGAGGTTTTCTACAGAGTATTATTCTATGTTATGTTTGATTGATTTCTTATTCTCTGTGATATGTGTTCTATTTGATCTTGTTCAAAATTGATTAAGCTTCCACAAGTTTGTTTGTAGAAGTAGATCAAGTATTTTGCTTTAGTATATTGCATTATCTGGTGCAGTTGGAAATTCTACATCACTTAACAAAATAGCATAAGGAATTGCACATTTAATCTTGAATTTGTTTGTAATCAAACGCTTCTGAATTTTTTCAGTTTGCCTCCATTTGTCTCCACTGCATGTCGAATGATATAATATTTTTTTTCAATATTAATAATAATAATAATTTAATTTTAAATATCAAATATGAAAAATATTATTATAACATTTTTTCTCAATAAAAAATAATAGTAATTTATTAATATAAAAATATTAAAAAAATAATAATTAAATTTAATAAAAAATATTTAAAATTTTTAATAATTCAATTTAATATAAAAATATTTTAAAAATTACTATGAAATAAGAATTTTTAAAAATCACAATATAAATATTAGAGTTTCTCTTTAATTTGTAAAAAATGGAATATATTACTTTTTCAATCAAACATAAAACAATAAATTTCTGATTTACCATATGTGAAAAAAATATACTAAATTAAAATATATAAATTGAAATGATTCAAAATTATAAGTATTACAGTATTTAAGACTGAACATCCAAATTTCTTAGGCGTAGAACATAATACCAATCGAAATATTTTATATTTATATATATATATATATATAATATATATATATATATATAATAATATATATATATAATATATATATATATATATATATATATATATTATATATATAGTATTACAGTTTTTAAGACTGAACCTCCACATTTCTTTCTGACCAAAACAAAAATTGAAATCGAACTGTATACTAGGCAGATTCCATGAACAAAATTTTAAGGAGGATAAAGTTATAAGGATTCGAATCATTCATTTGGTCATTACTCATATTAAAATTACCAAATTTTGGATAATTTGATCACAAAATATCTGTTAAAAATGTCAAAAATCTAAAATCATTTTTTCCTAGCTGATACTGATTTCCAATATCCTCAAATTGTAACAAAATATCACAAATTTTAATACTAATGATCTAGGCCAAAGGAACTATTAACTTTTCAGTAACAGAGAAAGCACTTAAATGTTCAAGACAATGCAGAGTGAAATTCTTTCCAGATTACAAAGATTCTAGATGAGTGATGCTGATAAAGTTACCCACTTTAATAGCTGCAAATTGCCGATTGAACACTACGGCCGCATGGCTTTGGTAATTGCAGTTTGGGACAATTGCTCAGAAAAATGCTCAACAACCTGCTATGCTCCATACCCGGCGGTTCTCTCGCTGCCCTAACCCTTCTATTTTCTCGAGCTTTACACATCCACTAACGTCCAACACCGTTAGTGATATCAAGGTGTCAACACCTGACAACTTCTCTATGTTTTCGCACCCATCACAGCAGAGAACCTCAAGTTTTGGGAGACCACAGAGCCTTCCTATTTGCCTCAATTCCTTACAATTATTTAAGGAAAGGGATTGAAGGTTAGGGCAAACACCTTAAAAATTGGACAAAGACCACCATGAAAAATGCATTTTTCCAGTCTATTCAACTCTGTTTCTATTTCTCCTTCAACCCTTCTAAATGGAAGCTCGCGCAGGGGTCACGCTGTTACCTCTAAAGATTTGAGATTGTTCATCTTAAGATCTTGAGGTAAATATTCTATCCCACATTTCTCTAATTTCAACTCTATCAACTGAGTCAAATTTTTGAAGGATCAGGCAAGAATTTCAATTCTGGACAATTAACCATCCTTAAAATTGTCAACTGAATCAACTGTCCAATGGAATCGGGCAAAAATTTCAATTCTGGGTAATTCTCTATCCTCAACTCTGTCAATTGAGGCAACAGTCCAAAGTCGTAGGGCAAGCATTTCAATTTTGGGCAATCGAAGAGCCACAATTCCTTCAAGCTCTTGAGAACAGGCAAAAGTGGTAGAATTCCCAACGAACAATCCCCCCCTAATCCCATAATTACTGTCTTGGATAGGTGTTCAATACCGTTCGGAGGCAGTTCTTGCAAGATCCTTGCAGACACATCTGATCTTACCAAGGACCGTAGATGTGCCATTTGGGGAGGAAATTCCATCACATTGCTAAGACCTTGAATATCTAAGTTTCTCGGGGTAATAATATTCCCAAATGTTCTGTTGGAGATGGTCAAATTGGGGCAAACAATAAGATTCCCAAAACAATTTGGAAACATCTTCCAACTGGAAGCATTTGTCGAACCTGTTCCCTGGAAGCTTGCTGGTTTTTTCAATGAATCAAGAAGCGAGACCACTGGCAAATTTTTGAACAGCGCTTTCCGATGACCAGAAAGCAGAATCGGGTTATTTTTGACGTATATCTCTCGCAACTGGTGAGTGATCTGCAATATTCGTGTTTCCATTTTAGAAATGATATAGTATGATTTTTTTTCCTTGAAAAAACGCTCGAGGAAAGAAAAGATAAACATATCTGAGATGCATGTGCTTGCAATATTCTTAATTCCCTCGCATCCACTTCCATAACTTCTAAATCCTCCCTGGGAATCCAGGAAGGAATGGAATAGTATATGAAGTTATTCCAGGGGAGGCAATTCTGTATCTTGAACTTGAAGTCTCTCAACTCAGTGAACAATCCAGAGGAGCTGGGCAAGCGTTTCAATTCCGGGCAATCGAAGAGCCACAATTCCTTCAAGTTCTTTAGAACGAGCAAAAGTGGCGGCATTTTCAACAAACAACCTCCTCCTAAATCCAGAACTTCCATCTTGGATAGGTCTCCAATACCGTTTCCAGTTAATTCATTTAAGATCCTTGCAGACATATCTAATCTTACCAAGGACTGTTGATGTGCAACTTGGGGAGGCAATTCCTTCATATTTCTACAACCTTGAAGATCTAAGTATTTCAGGATGGTAATATTTCCAAATGTGTCATTGGAGACGGTCAAATTGGGGCAGCCTATCAAAGATAGATATTCAAGTCCAATTAGATTCCCAAAAGAATTCAGAAGCAACTGCAAACTGGAAGAATTTGTCAAATCTATTCCTTGGAGGTTTGTTAGCTTTGTTAGTTTGACAACAAATTAGTATTTTTTGGGTAAATGTAACGAATTAGTTTGACAGTTTTATACCGATATATTAGTTATATAACGACGGTTCATGATATAAAATAATCACAATGCCCATGTAATGTAATGTGCGGAGAATCATTGTTGAATAACAAACTCTAATCCATTCATTTCCAATTTATTCAGTTTCTAGTCTTGGTCATTCACTTAAGATTTCTTGTGTTTCTTTCTTGTCTATTTTTCCTCCTTCATTATTTCAATCAGCGTTTCAACAAGTGGTATCAGAGCTCCGAGGGCAGCGTTTGCGTTGAAGGAAGGAGAGGCTGTGCGAAGGCGTTTTTTTTTTCTCGTGAAGTTTGGTGGCTGCTGCGTGCAAGTAAGAACTTTGCGTGAAGGCGGCATGACCGATAGGAGTGCACGCAGATTAAATCTGCCTGAGCGTGAACCCTGCATTGAATTTTCCTGAGTGTGGAAATCTCTGTTTTGGATTAGAGCATGAGACAACACGCAGATTGAATTGTGCGTTGAAATCTCTGTTTTTTGTCCCGGCGTGCGGATCGCTGTGCGTTGACTCTGCGTGAAGGAGGCATGACCGAGCGGATTGTTGTGCGTTGATTGTGAAGCGTGAAAGGATGTGCAGAAAAGGCGTGAGCGACTGAGCGTGTGAAAGAGCCTGTCCGTGTGAGAAGCCGTGTGAAGACCCAGTTGTCTGCGTGAAGAAGGAGTGTTGTGTGTTTTCGTTGCTGCGTGGCGGTTGGCTGTGTGAAGACAAGTGTTGTGCGTTGCTGGTCTGCTTGCGTGCTGCCTGCGTGGAACTCTGTTGTGGTGGAGTTATTTGTTGCATGAGCGTTGCTGGTCTGTTCTGCGTGCTGCCTGATAGAACCAGAGAGGAAGTGCATGCTGAAGAATACACTCTTCCCTTGCGAGAACCTAATCAACAAATGTGGATCCGGGTATTTTCTGTCTCAAATTTTTTCCTTTTCCTCAGAAAGTAAATAAAAGGGTGGATGTGAATAAATTGAAGGGAAAAATGACAATTTTTTTTATCAATTGAAAGAAAGGAAATAAGGAAATTCTTGTTCAAAGGGTTTTATCAAGTTAAATTGTTTTTTTTTTTTTTGAGAAATAAGGAAATAAACCCTAGTTGAAAGACTAAAGATTGAAATCCTAGACTGAAAGAGTGAAACCCTAGGAGGAAAAATAAAAAAATGGCAAAAATGTCGAATGCAAAATTTGAGGTGGAGAAATTTACCGGAAAGAGCAATTTTTCTCTTTGGAAACTGAAGGTTAGGGATCTTCTTGTGCAACAAGGGTTGCACAAGGCATTGGATGGGGCAACTAAGAAACCTGCAACATGACTACTTCAGACTGGGAGGACTTGGATGCCCGAGCTCTCAGTACCATCCGGTTATGCCTAGCGGATGAAGTTCTCTTCAACATTGTTGAAGAGACTACGGCGTCAGGATTGTGGGAAAAACTTGAAAAACTCTATATGACAAAGTCATTGACCAACAAAATTTATCTAAAAAGACAGTTATACAGTCTTCGAATGAAAGAAGGTTCAAACGTTGCAGAACATTTGAATGTTTTTAACACACTAATATGTCAATTGACAGATATGGAAGTTAAAATACAGGAAGAAGATAAAGCAATAACCTTGCTGTGTTCTCTGCCTGAATCATGGGATCACTTCGTAACTTCAATCAGCTTGAGCACTGCTGATTCTTTGAAGTTTGAATCAGTTTTGGGAGTTCTCATGTCTGAAGAAATACGAAGGAAATCCAGCAATGAAACAACTGCATCATAAGCCATGGTAGCTAGAGGACGCTCAAAGGAAAGAGGAGAAAAACCAAGGGGGACTTCTAGATCGAAATCGAAGGGAAAGAAGTGTAAGGCAAAATGTTAGAACTGCAATAAAGTTGGACACTTGAAGAAGGACTATTGGAAACGAAAAGAATTCGAAAACCCGAAGAACAAAGCGAATCAGGTCGATTTAGGTATGATAGACAAAGTTTTATCTGCTGAAGAATTTTGTATGATAGATGAAACTTCACCTGAATGTAATATCTCTCAGGGTTTAGATAGCTGGTTGTTAGACTCTGGTGCTTTGCATCACATGTGCCCACATAGAAATTGGTTTACCTCGTATGAAAATGTAAACGGTAGTTCTGTGTTTATGGGTAACAATATGTCATGTGAGACTGTTGGGATGGGAGATATTAGGATTAAGATGTATGATAACACAGTTAAAACATTAACTAGTGTTAGACATGTACCTGATTTAAAGAAAAATTTGATTTCTTTGGGAGTTTTGGATTCAGATGGTTATAAGTTTACAGGTCAGGATGGCGTCTTGAAAGTCTTTAAAGGCGCACTTGTGGTTATGAAGGCAGAAAAGGTCGGAAATCTTTACAGGTTAAAAGGAAGTACTCAGATCAGTGAAGCAACAGTTGCGTCAGAAAAAGAAGAAGCAGGTACTCGTCTATGGCATCAACGATTGGGGCATATGAGCAAGAAAGGTCTTCAGATACTAATGAAACGTAAATCTCTTCCCGGTCTGAAATCCTCAAATTTAGATTTCTGTAAACATTGTGTGTATGGAAAACAGTGTAAACAGAGATTTAAAGTTGGAAATCATAATAGTAAATATGTTTTAGACTATATTCATTCTGATCTGTGGGGGTCTTCCCCTGTTATGTCATATGGAGGTGCACTGTATTTTTTAACGTTTATTGATGATTACTCCCGGAAAGTTTGGGTCTATATGCTAAAAAGGAAAGCTGATGTATTAAATGTCTTTAAACAATTTAA
>APFE030764236.1:0-25917 GCA_000404065.3 Pinus taeda | reverse complement strand
CCAGTTGTAAAAATTGTTTCTATTTGTATTGTGTTGGATCTAACTACATTATGTAACCTTGAGTTAGAATAGCTAGATGTTAAAACAACTTTTCTACATGGTGATTTGAATGAAGAGTTATATATGGAAAAACTAGAAGGTTTTGTACAAGGTCATAGTAAAAGATTAGTTTGCAAGCTCAGGAAATCATTGTATGGTCTGAGGCAGTCTCCCAGAAAATGGTACAAGAAGTTTTATTCCTTCATCATGAGCTAGAACATTATTAGGAGTGAGTATGATCATTGTGTATACTTCAAAAGTTTCAATGGCATATTCATTATCTTAGCTTTGTATGTTGACGATATGCTAATTGCAAGCAAAAGCATGGAAGAGATCAACAGGCTAAAGGCTCAACTCTCTAGGACGTTTGATATGAAGGATCTTGGAGCAGCAAAACATATCTTGGGCATGGAGATACACAGAGACAGAAAAAATGGTAAGCTTTGGTTATCACAGCAAAAATATGTGGAGAAAATACTTGAAAAGTTCTCTATGAACAATGTGAAACCTGTTAATATTCCACTAGCTTCCCATTTTAAGCTTTCTTTGGTTTTAAGTCCTAGAGCTGATGAAGAAAAGCAGTATATGTCTCATGTACCATATGCAAATGCAGTAGGAAACTTAATGTATGCGATGTTATCTACAAGACCTGACATTTCACATGCAGTTGGAGTTGTAAGTAGGTTCATGGCAAATCTAGGTAAAGAACATTGGCAAGTAGTGAAATGGGTGCTTCAATATCTAAGAGGCACAAGTGACCATTGCATCGTCTTTAATGGTAGTGAAGGATCAGTCTGCGGATATGTAGACGCTGACTATGCAGGTGATTTGGACAAAAGAAGATCTACTACATGTTATGTCTTTACTCTTGCAGGTGGAGCAATTAGTTGGATGTCAAAGCTTCAAGAAACAGTTGCATTGTCCACTACTGAAGCCGAATATATAGCTGCCTCAGACGCCAGTAAAGAAGCAATCTGGTTAAAGGGTCTGCTCGATGAAATTGGAAGAAAGCAGGAGAAAGTGAATGTACTTTGTGACAGTCAAAGTGCTATTCACTTGACTACAAATCCTGCCTATCACAGCAGAACCAAGCACATTGATGTAAGGTTTCATTTTCTGAGACATGTGATCGATGGCTGAAAAGTAGCTCTTCAAAAGGTCCATACACGAGAGAATTGTGCAGACATATTCACAAAGCCAGTAACAGTAGAGAAGTTGTAGTGGTGTTTAGCTTCTCTTGGCTTGCAGAAAAGATGATGAATGGGCATGGGAAAGGGATTAGGAAATTGTTGTCAAGGTGGAGTTTGTTAGTTTGACAACGAATTAGTATTTTTTGGGTAAATGTAACGAATTAGTTTGACAGTTTTACACCGATATATTAGTTATATAACGACATTTCATGATATAAAATAATCACAATGCCCATGTAATGTAATGTGCGGAGAATCATTGTTGAATAACAAATTCTAATCCATTCAGTTCCAATTTATTCAGTTTCTAGTCTTGGTCATTCAGTTAATATTTCTTGTGTTTCTTTCTTGTCTATTTTTTCTCCTTCAATATTTCAATCAGCGTTTCAACAAGCTTTTCCAATGAATCAGGAAGCGAAATCATTTCTGAACAGTTTCTTAACACTAAGCATTTCAAAGAATGCACATCACAAAGTTCTTCTAGCAAGGTTTTGAATAGTGCATGGCATATGACAATCTTTTCAAAATTCTTCAGCTACACTATGGACTTGGGAAACCCTGAAAGAGGAGCGCAGATACTTAGCTCTCACAACTGGCGAGGAACCTGTAATTTTTGCATTTGAACTATCAAAAAAATATATATGATGATTTTCGCTGAAAAATAAAGTGAAATGATCGAGGAAAGAAAAGTAAACATACCTGAGATTGACGCTCCCACAATATTCTTAAATTTCTCCCTGCCACTTCCAAAACTTTTAAATTCTCCATGGGAATCCATGAAGGAAGGGAAGAGTGTGTACACTTATACCAGTGGATCAACTGGAGATGTGGTGCTTGGGTCGTCCTCACTATGCGTTCTAAATAACCATCTTCAGCCGCGACAAATTGCAAATTCAAAATGCCACAAAAACGGAAATGGTCGAATAGACGCCTCAGACAGTTCCCAAACAACTCATGACTCCATCTTTTGTACCATGACATCTCACTCATCAAGTGGTGAGTATTTTGTGGATTGAACTCGAAGGGACCATCCATGGTAACTCCGTGGACATCGATGTTTACCTGTTCATTCATGAAAATTATACAAGTTACACAAATATTTCTTTCTCGGCAAATAAACAAACCCTATTTATCTTTAAACCCAAAGACAAACACTAGAATGAATGAAGCACTCACACATGACGATTTCTCCAAAAAATCATCTATGTAGTTGGTATGTTGATGCCAAAGACGATGGGGACTTACATTTTCTGCAATGTGTCTTCCCATATCTCTGATCTGATCATGCATTTTTATCTTATTTTCAGTGTCAACTTCCATTAAACAGTTATTCTCTAGATCTAAAAGTGGCCCAACTGAACCACATATTCTTAGTACTGTATCTCTGTCTTCTCCTGTGAAAAAGAAAGCAATATCTAAGAATATCTCTTGATCCTCTGTACTAAGCGAGTCATAACAAATTTTAAGTCGCTCATGTATCTCAGTAGTAGGTAGTATGCTGTTAAGCCAATTCAATGTTTCTTGCCAGTAAACTTTATCATTTTCACCAGAAAAGAGCGCATCCAATACTTTTAATGAAAATGGTAGTCCATCGCAGGCTTTTAGAAAACCATATACCAGATCTTCAAATTCTGGTAGAGGGTACGACTGATGGAAGGCATGAAAACAGGAGCTCTTTGGAGTGCTCTCAATTCAGACCCTTTAGCTCATAAAATGATGTCTCTTTGATTTTTTCTATTTTGAGGATTTTCTTGTCACGAGACGTAATCAAAATCAAGCTACTAGGGCTAAGGAATTCTTTAATTGGCAAAAACGGTCGCAGTTGCCGGGCATCATCTACGTAATCTAAAATTATAAGAAAGTGAGAGAAGGAATATAGATGTTTTATAAGTTTCTCTATACCTTCATCAATGTTGTCTATCTGCAAAGAAGTTAAAGAGCCATTCACTGCTTTTTCTCTGACATCATATAAAAAGCATGATCGACTGTACTGTGATCTCCTCTTGCTAAAGTATTCCTTGGCCAGTGTTGTCTTTCCAACATCGCCTAGACCCACAATTCCCACAACCTTTTCCTTTTGCCGCTGGATTACTTTGCTTTCAAATTCGTGTAACATTTCCCTCAATCTCGTTGGGTGTTCGGCCACAAATTTCAATGGTGTTTTGTCAATGTCATTCAACACGCATCGCACAACTTCTTCCAACAGTTTCCCCTTGTCCCTCGTCCCTGAAAATCAGAGAACAAAATAGTCTATCATAAAAATCCACATATAAAATGTTGCATTATTTCCTTTGAATTATGGGATATTGCAAGGGTTCTAAGAATCCCAAGTCTAACAGGATACCAAACAATGGCGTCTAATCAAAGGATCAACTCTTTGTGAACAGGATGGATGATACAACAACATTGTTTAAGGTTTAGATGACAACATTCTTTCCAAGATTGCTTCAGTAACCATAGAGAGGCATGGAACATTCTTGAAATGACATATAGTGAAAGGACGAACAATACCGATCAACTCCAAGCCAAGCCACATAGTGTTAGAGTTGAGGAACCAAAAACTATAACAAGGAAAGTTATGGTAGATCTCATCGAAGAAGGTATCCAATACATGGAAACTACAATTTTCCTGCACAATACAGTTGAAGAAATTGCAAAAACAAAGTGATTATGTACGAGATTTAGAGTTTGAACATGGTGTAGAAAGTGAATCCCACTTTGCAGATACACTTGTGGTAAATGAAAATGAAATTGAAGACCCTCCTAGTGAATGTTGAATTTTTTTATAAGGTTGAACTAGTTTTCTTGAAGAGTGGCTTGCAAATCTAAGTGTGATGGAGACGAAAGTTGCCACAGAAAACCTACAATCACTACAATAAAAAAAAAAGGAGGAACACAGAAAATGAGGCAACCATAAGAGTTGTTGAAGCTATTGCAGCTCTAAAAGAGGCGATGAAAGGAAATGAAGATATTATTTTTTTATTTTACACAGGTCAACATAAAAGTTCAATCAGCCGTCATTAAAATACATGCAAAAGTGAAAGAAAATTTAGATAAAGAAGACAATGAATATTGAAGAGGACAACAAAATATTGAAGAAGAAGACCAAAGTAAAGTTGAAGCTGAAGAAGCGCCCGATCGGGCTGGATGAGCTGGCGTGGAGATCTCTGACGTTTTGGCGGCGCACGATCAAAGGCTTAGCCGCGAATGATCAAGGCATGAGTGCTACAGGCAAGTGGAGCGGCCAGCAGAGGGAGAATGCAGGTCCTTGGTTCAGTGGTGCAGGTGCTCTAAGCATCGGACGGGACGGAAGGACGGCAAGAAGTTTGAATCATTATGCAACGGGCCTCGGGATTATCTACAGCCATTACTTCGGTAATGATACCGACGAGCAGAGATTCAAAGACAAAGTTGTACAATTGCATAAAATGTCCTTTCTCAAGAATGTGAGGTTTGAAGAACTGCTTCTGAAACGCTCCCTACGGTAGCGCCGAAAGCCTGCAACAAGAGACCTCTGCTGCGCCTGACGTCCCTGCACCAATTCAGACCTGACGGGGAAAAAGCATCTGCCATGAGCCCGACCCAGGGGGGGGGCGTCGCAGCCCTCCGCTTCAAACCTCAAACCAAACGAGGAAGTCATCTTTGGATCCTTTGATCCGGATCTGCTCTGTCAAGGGCAGAAGCATCAAGAAGACAACAGCAACTCGCAGAGCGATCAAGAACCAAAGAAGGACAGACCACAGGTCACCTCCTCGACCTGCCCCCCAATAGCTAAGGAAAGACCAAGAATAGAGCTGCCTGGAGACATCATTGACAGCCGCATCGAGTTCATGCAAGATCATGCAGTCATAGGAAAGTTCATAGGGTTCTGGCCAACTGAACGAGCCCTAAGGGGCTGGATAGCTACCAAATGGAAGCCAAAAGGAGATGTCACCCTTCAATTAGGGGCAAAGGGCTTCTTCACAGCCATATTCTACTATTTGGAAGACAAGCACCGAATACTGGGTGGGGGACCGTACTTCTTCAACTCAGCTGGGCTATATCTCAGAAACTGGAAACCCCGTTTCAACCCCGACAATGAAGATCTGGCGTGGGCTCCCGTCTGGATCAGACTCTTCTCGCTCCCGGAGGAATATTGGGCAGAGCAATGCCTATTGAAGATCGGCAATGGAGTGGGAAAATACATCAGGACTGCTGAGGAAACAAAAAACCGTAAGTTTATCTCTTATGCCCGAATCTGTGTTTTCATTAGGCTCAATGAAGCCCTTCCTGACTATGTCACTCTAACCCATAGAGACGAGGAATGGATCCAACCTCTAGACTACGAGCATGTCCCTTTTAGATGCCGCAGGAGCCATGTGATAGGACATCTATTCAGGGATTGCCCCCTCAATGCTAAAACCAGCGCTCCTGAGACCTCTGATACTTCCCCCCAAGATGGCTTTACCAAAGTCACGAACAGGAAACGCATGCACAAGAAGCCTCAAAATGGGCCAAAGCCCCAGCCATCTAAAACCCAAAACCATGCATCCAAGAATAGCTATGAATCTCTAAGCAACCTCCCAGAGGATTCCACCCCCATCCATGATAGCATGCCCCCCCAAGCTTCCTCTTCCGTTGCCCCTCCCTCTTGCTCCAACCCCCCCCCCCCTCCTTCCCCTTCCTTCCTCCCCCTGCCTCCTCCTCCCCTCCCCCTGCCAGCTTTCCCTCCTCTTCCAATAACCCTCCCATCATTATCCCATCAATTCTAAATAAGTATCAAGCAACTCCAGAGGATTTTATCATCAACATGGAGATGAATGGTAAAATGAAGTCCACGCCCACCTCGGAAATTCCCCAGGAAGACACCAATCAGGTGCAAATCATGGAAGAAGAGCCAGAAAGTATTGATCTACATGGACTGGACATAATAGAGCTAGAGCTAGCCTGCCAAAAGCAAGCGTTTGAAAGAATCTCTGATGCTGATATAGAAAAGCTAGAGGGGGTCATATCCAGAGCGTTCTACCAACACCAACTTGGCATCCAGCCCGGAGGTACATGGATAGACAACCAGCAACCAAAGGACTCTAAGAAAAGAGGAAGGAAGATGGATCTCCAGAGAACCATAGAGATTGGAAAAATCCTGGTCGATTTAGGTAGATATGCGAAGTTAACAAAGTACTACAAGCCCACCCAAAACAGTTAAAAGATGAAGCTCGTATCATGGAATGTACGAGGGCTCAACAGCCCAGGAAAATCCAGAATGTTAAAGAACATGATCAAATTGGAAAGACCCCATATTTGTTTTCTCCAAGAAACAAA
The DNA here is from genome assembly GCA_000404065.3 of Pinus taeda. Classification (NCBI taxonomy): domain Eukaryota; kingdom Viridiplantae; phylum Streptophyta; class Pinopsida; order Pinales; family Pinaceae; genus Pinus; species Pinus taeda. Next base: position 19,387 of record APFE030764236.1, on the reverse strand, counting down.
ATGCACCAGCGACCGACTGGACAACATTCTCTCAAGAATTTGGCCAGGATGTAGATCAATGGCCGTGGATGCAACAGGAGCCTCAGGGGGTCTTGCCATAGCATGGAACCCCCAATCCATCACTCTCACTAACTTCCATGCAACTCATCACCTCATGCAAGCAACTTTTCACTTTCTGGGTACCAACATCCATGGGAATATAACCAATGTCTACTTCCCGCAAGATGCGGGCAGTAAGAAGATACTCCTAGACAACATAGAAGTGCTCAACAGGCATAGGCAATATCCGCTCTGGATTGCAGCAGGGGACTTCAACATGATAACCAGGACGGAGGAGAAAATTGGGGGCAGATCTCGTATGGAGCCTGAGGTGCATCACTTCAAAGACTTCATCACAAATGCTTCCCTCATAGACATGCCTTTCTGCAATGGCACTTACACCTGGAGCAACCGCAGAGGAGGAACCTCTGAGATTGCCTCAAAACTAGATCGCTTCTTGATCTCGGACAATGCAGTCCACATAGGCGGAGATCTCACAGCAGAGATTCTAGCCTACTCAGGATCAGATCACTGGCCAATTTCCCTCCTTTGGCAAAGACCAGGGGACAAGACCAAAAAACCCTTTAGGTTTGAGGCCTTCTGGTTAACTCATCCAGCATTCAAGGACTTCATCAAAAACACATGGGCCTCCTTCATTCCCCCAGCGGGCTCCAAAATGTTCCGGCTCCAGCAAAAGCTGCGCTTTCTAAAAGAGCACATAAAGCGTTGGAACAAAGAAACCTTCGGCAATATATTTGACGCTCAAAAGGAGCTCCACAAAGAGTTGAAGGTCATCCACCAGGAAGTCATAAACTCTGGTCACACAGAAGCCACTTTAGACAGAGAACGGCACATAAACAAGCAGATTGATGAAAGAAGGAAGCAAGAGGAAATCTACTGGCGACAAAAGTCTCGGATACAATGGCTAAAGGAAGGGGAGCGCAACACCAAATTCTTCCATCGAACAACGGTCCAAAGGAGGATGCACAACCAAATCCCCTTTATCGTCAACCATGATCGGGTAAGGGTCGAAGAGCATGGGCAAATAGAAGAGGTTCTTCTCAATCACTTCCAGCAGGTTCATAGGGAGCAAGAGGAAAACTGGCATAGAGCAATCGGAAAAATCACCAGCAACATACCAAAATTAGTAACTGCGCAGCACAACGAAATTCTCATGCGCCCAATCAACGCCCAGGAGGTTGATGAGGCAATGGGGCAGCTCAAGGAAGGTAAGGCTCCCGGACCCGATGGGTTTACAACCACGTTCTTCCATGCTTTCTGGGATATGATCAAAGAGGAGGTATGGCAGGTTGTCGAGGAATCCAGAGCGAAGCGTTGGTTGCTCCCAGCCCTTAACTCCACCTTCATCACCCTTATTCCCAAAGAAGAGAATTCCCTTACTCCTGAAAAATTCAGACCCATTGCCCTCTGTAATGTCCTCTACAAAATAATCTCCAAAGTCATTGCCAACAGACTAAAACCCCTTCTGCCAATAATCATCTCGCCGGAACAATCGGGTTTGTTGAAGGGAGGCAGATTATGGAAGGCATTATTCTCACGCATGAAATCATCCACTCACTTAAAAACTCCAAGCAAGCTGGGATGCTACTCAAGCTGGACCTCTCCAAAGCCTTCGACAAGCTCAGTTGGTCTTATGTTGAAAATATGCTGAAAGCTTTTGGTTTCTGCCACTCATGGATCCGATGGATAATGAGCCTCATCTCATCAGCCCATTTTTCCCTCCTTGTTAACGATCTCCCCTCCCGCCCCTTCAAACCTTCGAGAGGAATTCGACAAGGGGACCCCCTCTCCCCCTTCCTCTTCATCATTATGGCTGAGGGTCTAGGAAGACACCTCAAGCAAGCTCTCCTCTCTAACCAGTTAAAAGGGATTTCTATTCATAACTCCCCTGCATCTTCCCACCAGCAATTTGTTGATGATACTATGCTCTATGGATACCCCTCAGCGCAGGAAGCATCCCGACTAAAATCCCTGCTCAAGGATTTCTCAGACGCCTCGGGCCTGCATGTAAACAATGCCAAATCCCAAATTTTCTTCTTCCATACTCCCCCGATGGTTAAGCATGCCATCACTCGCATCCTCGGCTTCCAAGCAGCCTCTCTCCCCTCCACCTATCTGGGAGCTCCCCTCACAGCCTCTGCCATTAAACATCCGGCCTGGCGGGTTCTCTTGGAAAAATTCGAATCTAAGCTCAACCTTTGGACCTACCGCTCCCTCAATATGGCTAGCAGGGCGGTGCTAATCAAATCTATCCTTCAAGCCATGCCTCTCTACCTTTTCTCCATCCTGGCTGCTCCAAAATGGGTTCTAAAAAGATTAAGGAACCTTCAGAGAGATTTTCTATGGGGAAGCTCTGCTTCTCATCGCAAATGGGCTCTTGTAAAATGGGAAACGATCTGCAAACCCAAAAGCAAAGGAGGCATCGGACTAAGAGATCCTGAGAGCAGTAATATCATCATGAACGCCAAGATCTGGTGGCAATGGCTCACCAATCCAGGCAAGTTATGGGCCAGCATCTGGACCGCCAAATACACTAACAACAGCCCCCAGAAGGAGATCATCAGATATGAGCCCATGGTTAATGGCTCTCTCATCTGGAATGCAGCTAAGCAACACCACCAGTTCATCCTGAAGCACAGCTTCTGGGAAATTCGAAATGGTAGGAGTGCGCGGTTCTGGACGGATGCTTGGAATCAGCAACCCAAACTTTCCAACATTCTTCCTCCAAGGTTAATTCCAGACAGACAGGAACAATAGCTAGCAACGGTCCATCAATTCTAGAAGCAGGACTTGGCAAGCGGGTTCAGACAATGGTACGCGAGCAACCAAATCACCACAAATGCTACCAAGCAGGAGGAAATCACTCTCAAAGAAGAGTTAAGAAAAAGAAGCATAAGAATGGAGAACAGTGAAGACATTCTCAGATGGGGATATCGCCCAAAAGGAACATACACCACTTCGGAAGCTTACTCCCTCTCAACTCAGTCCGATATCAGACCAGACCCTCTATGGGACCGAATCTGGAGCTTCAAAACCTGGCCAAAAATTTCTCACCTCCTATGGATGGTAGGGCATAAAAAGATTCTCACTTGGGACAAATTAAGAAGGCGCAACTTTCACGGGCCCTCAATCTGCCACAACTGCTTCAACAATGAAGAAAATCTTCAACACCTTCTGGACACATGCCCACTAGCTAGCAAGCTATGGGATCAGGTCAGCTTCAGATGCCAGCTACAAGGTAAAAAACCTGGAGACATTATCGACACCATCAAACAATGGCCAAAAAGTCCCTATGACAGTGAGATTCTTAATCACTTATGGAACATCATTCCAGGAATCGTAATCTGGAACATATGGGAAGAAAGGAACAGGAGGATCTTCAAAAACCAGAGTTCGACCACAGAAGAGATCTGGATTAGAATGCACAGCAACCTCAAAGAGACAATGCACCTGAAATCCTGGACCAAAGAGGACCTTCCCACCGAGGACAGAGAGCAAAACATTCTAAACAACTGGAAGTTAGAGATGCCTCAAGAAATTGCTTCTCAAAGAGCTAAGAAAGGAAATAACGAAGAGAACAGAAAATGGACTGCCCCACCGGCTAACTCATACAAATTAAATTTTGATGGGGCATATAAAGGCAATCCAGGGCCTGCAGGCCACGGAGGAATCATTCGTGATCATAAGGGCAACACCATTCTAATCTATTTCGGGAATATAGGCTGGGACACCAATAACTCAGCAGAACTGGAGGGTCTCTGGCAAGGGCTACTTGAGGCCAAGCGTCAGAACCTTCATCTTCTTATTATAGAAGGAGATTCCCAAATCATCCTAGGCATGGTCTCCCGCATTCATAATGGCTCTCAAACCAGAAAAGTAGCCGACAGCTGGAGGCTGGAAGCCAGATTACACAACATTGCTCAAGAGCTGCATAATCACAGAGCTATCTCCTTTCACCACTCGAGACGAGAAGGGAACAAAGTTGCTGATCTCCTAGCCAATATAGGAGTCGAAAGTCATCTCCCATTCCTTGCAGGAAACTTGGACATCATTCCCAGTTCCCAACAATCTCAGGAATGTAAGACTCTTCTTCAAAATGACATTGATCCCCCGGATGCGGGTGCCACAGATCAGTGGGAGGATGCGCCACATGGCCCCCACGTGATAGCACATGCCCCTCCCCATGCAGATTAATTTCCCAAGCTCGTCCGCCATCAACTCGCATTCAAGTCGGGGTGGTAGCTCAGGACAGTTAATGCGGCCATGGGTGACAGTTTGGCAAGAGCCGAGGGATGGTTCGAGAATGGTTTTGGTAATTTATACCTGGTCGGGGTTGGCTCCTCGCCATTGCTCTGTGATTTTTACAGTCGGTCTGGGGTCTGGTTGCCGTATGTGCTGTAGTGGGGGCAAGCCTGGTGCTGGCTGGGAAGAGCACCACCTCAGGTCACCCTCAACCTGGTTTTTTCCACAGAGCACGGAGGCTCAATTGCGGAATCGCGAAGGGAGAATTGGGAAGAAGGAAGGTGGCGGACTGAGTTTGAAGGAAGGAAGGTGGCGGCTGTCGAATTTCCTGGACGAGGGGCGAACGAATTCACCATGGCTCGGCTCCGCCATAGACAACCATGCTGAAGAGGCAGGGGCTCAAGCAGAGGTCGCGGACGAGGGCAGGCTGACAGGGAGCATCACCATTGCTGCTGCCAATTCTTCCACCGTCGCGCTGGGGTTGCTCCTCTTCAGGCCGAGCAAGTCGTGGAGGTCAGCGGGGCGAACATGGAGGGTCCAGCCCTTCCAGCATTTGGGTCTGTTGTCTTTACCCTGGGGAAGCTGGGAGATTCTCAGGGGGTCAGCGCACACATCTCAATGCTCTTCACAAGAACCCCAGGAGCAGAAGGTGAAGGTTCTCCATCGGCAGGGGAAGTTCCTCCCCCAGACATCCCAGGTCAAGAATTGCCCCTGCCTCCTCCTGCAATCGAGGCCGCTTCCTCAGGAAAGGCTGTCATGGAAGACCCTTCCTCATCCCAAGCAGCGAGGGCTCGCGACGCGGCCAAATGGGCTGCAATGTGGGAGGGCATTCCTGAAGGGCTCGGCTGGTGCGAAATTGTGGAGGAGAAGCCACCCGTGGAGCCGTCACCAGCTCAAGAGCGCCCCTGACTCGGCGTCCCTTTCCCTTCTCAGGTCCTGCTTCTGTTTCATTTTGTTTTTTCATAGTATGGGTATCAACCCGCTCTGGTTTCATGCATTTTTGAGTCACAGTCCATTTTGTAAAGTCTGTAACGCGGGTGGAAGTCTACGTGTCGGTTCTCGGCTATGTAAGTTCTTGGTTATGTCGGCTCTTGGTCATGTCAGTAGGGACAAAGAAGAAAGCCCCTGCGTGGGCGGGTTTAGTCTCGAGTCTCTGGCCTATAATTTTGCTTTTCCGGGTTCATTCCAATGAACCTGTAGGTTGTCCAGAAGTTTTCAGGTCACATGGATCCCCTGCGTGGGAGTTTTTTGCACAGTTCTGTCTAAACCATGGCTTCTCAGTTGGCCATGGAATCCACGGTATTTCCAGCTACAATGCATGTAATTTCTTCTCTGTACATATAATAGAATCTTAGTCTTTTTACCGAGAAAAAAAAATGATACCGACGAGCAGAGGAGTGTTAAGACCGGAAGAAGGTGTGGGGTTATTCGCTGTGAGGAACACTCAAAACTTGCATGCAGATCCCATGAGCGCTGGTGTGTTGGGAAAGCTACTATGAGGAAGGTGAGAGGTGCAATCTGTAGCGGAAGGGGGATTATGGAAGTGGAAGGTAGTGGGAGCGGGAGGAGATGGCTTCGCAGCGGGGGGCATGAGGACCAACGCAAACTCCCTGCAGATTAGAATGGCAAGCGGAAGGTGGATGCCGAGGGGAACCCGCATATTCAGTTTGTCGAGATTTCAGAAGAGGAGAACGAGGAGAAGAAGGGAAACCAGGAAGAGGAGGCTTGGAGAAATCGTTGGAAAAGGTTACCGGGCGAGGAGAGTGAAGACGCGGACGAAGGCATGGGTCGCTTCATTGGCAGGGGCAGGGGAGGCCCGCGCGGCAAAGGTAGAGGAGGTCGAGGCCGAAGGGGCCGTGGTGGACGCCAGAGAAGGGATGTGGCGGAGAGAAGAAGCCGGAGGGGGCGTCAGTGCACCCCTCCCCTGGAGACGGAAGCTGATCCCGCTGCAGGAGATGATACCAGGCGGACAAGACAAACTATTGGAGACTAAATAAGAATTGCTGAGCAGGAGTACAGGGAGAAATCAAACCCCAAGATAAGGAGAAATATGGAGCATTGGGAAGAAGAATCCATCCAGGTTCAATCAGAAGAAGAAATGGAAGATTGGATTGCCACTATGCCTGATCCTGGCCATACCAGAGGGAGAATGACCCTCTACAAACAATCTCTCCATTTGTATTGGGTCATGAGGAGGCTCATGGAAAAAGCTTTAGAAGAGGTTTCCATGGAGATGGCTGAGATGGTTCAGAGTCTCCCTAATGTGAAAAAAGAATTGAAGGACATAGTCATCACCATGCTCCTACAAGAAAAAAGACTGGAGGATTTGCAGCAGCAGCTCGTGGCAAGTGGAGTGCTGGTGAAAAAGGAGAAAGGCCAGCAAGCTAAACCTAAAAAGCAGTGATCAAAGGCATGTTCTTGCTGTTTTTGAGAGATATATCGTTTTTGTTTTTCTGTAGGCGTGAAATCTTTTGTTGTTTTATATGTAGGAAGCAGTATGTAGTTAATAGTATGGAACTAGAAACAGAAACAGAACTTGAAACATGGTTTGAAAAGGTGGTTAATTCCTATTTTGTTTTGAAGTGACAAACTTTGGATGGTCAAGATACCCGGTTTCCCTTCGGGGCGGGGTGAGACCACCCTGAAGCTGCTGTAAATATTATCTTTTGTTAATAGAAAAGGTCATACTCAGTTTACAAAAAAAAAGAAAGTTGAAGCTGAAGAAGAAAGAAAAATACATAGAATATAAAGTTTGCAGCAAAAGGAAGAGAAAACTTATATGACATAGAGCTACAAACAACCCACATCAGCGGATAGAAGTAAAAACAACATTTATATTTATCTCAAGTGTTGTAAGCTTAGCTGAGACTTAGACTAGTAAACATTAGTGCTTGTCATTAAAGGGTGTTGGAATATGTTAGTTACTCCCACTTATTCTCAATTTTTTAGTTTTTTCTAGTAGTTTCTAATACAATTTAAATTTAGAAATAAATAGTCATGCACATGTGTAACATAAAATTGGCATAATTATCGTTTTCCATGATATTTCTAGAGGATTCTCTCTAAGTTTTTTGGGGTCTATTTATTCTTGTATCCTCAATCAATTTAAGCAATAAAAAATCAAGTTAGAGAGGTGCAACTCTATTATGTTTTATTGTGTAATATCCCCAACCAACTAATTGTTGGAAGATGTCACCCTCACTGGCCCTTTATTCCCTTAGGCTAGCAACAAGGGGGTTTTGGAAGAAGAGGACCCTTGATTTATAATAAGAAGGGGCAACAGAAGGGATTTTCATAAATAACTAGGGAAGATGTGGTATTTTCCATAGGTATTTGCTGAGGGTATTTGTCAATGGTATTCATGGTATTATGGTCAATGATACTTGAAAGTAAATTCTAGAAACTTGGAGAAGGCCCAATGGAAAGCTATAAAAGAAGAAGGAAGGAGGAAGGGAAGGCATTCGATCTTAATATTTTCTCTTTGCATTTAGATTGGAGGCTCAAGTGAGTTTTCCATAAGCCAGGGTCTCAAGTGAGATCATCACGCTAGCTTCGGTGGGATCCAATTTCACCCTAGCCAGAAACCGAACTTCGGTGATACGGGATATCATCCTAACTGGTTCGATTATTTTCCATCTATTTGATTTCATAGAGGTTATTTTGCTAGAGTAAAGGGTTCCAAGATTGGATCAAGATCCGTTACACGAGATCTATTAATGTCTGGGAAGATCTATCTTTGATCCATCAATCTCGGAGAATTAGAGAAGTGAAGTCATTTATTCCCTAGCTAGGTATATTTCTCCTTTTCTTGTGCACACTTGCCGACAAGAGGTTTTTCTTATATCTGGGTGTGATCCTCATCAATTGGAAGCCAGCAATTTGAGATTCATTATCAGATCAATTTTGAGTAGGATTAAACTCCCTTGGCACCTGTGCACAATTATGTTATGACCTAGGCAAATAATTTACTGGAGGGCAAATCATAGTAGCAAGTTGGACATTGTTGGCATGCCAGAATATAGATCATGTTCTTCACTTTGGCACGAACCCTTCTCTATCAATTAATCAATGATTGTTGAATAAATTATACTCGTAGACTTGGAGATTCGTTAATAATTGGTAGAACAAGTAGTTGGACACTATTCTCTATTGATTTGATAGATTGAGCATCTAGAGTTGGAAGGTCAAGAGCTTATTGTTGGGCTACACCTCTAAAACAGAGCATTATCCTATTTGAATAGTAATTCTGGTGGCAAAGTAGCATTTATGCATCTGGAGCATCATTGTTTGTATTGTGGAGATGAATTAGGTTCCTAAGTTTCATTGAGCTTTGTATCTCTCTTTGTCAAATTAATAAAAGCTAACTTTTGCCTCTAAAAGAATTCATTGTGCAAGTACTCTAGGTGCTTATGATATGTTTGTAAAAGTTTTCATTGAATCATTCTTGTTGTCTCAAATATTTTCTGAATTATTTATAAATTGTTTGTTGAAGAACTGAGTGGAGTTAAGGTTTAAATTTTGTCAATTATGGGCAGAAATCATTGATTGTACACTACAGTGGTATCGGAGCCAAGTTCTTGGCCAACTGTGGGATGTAATGCCAAGAAACATCAAAGGGATGGCTGTTGGAAATACTGAAAGGGGGGTGAATCAATATTTCTTTTCAATTGTTATTTTTACCAGTTAGATCACTTATATTTAGAACACAAAATAAACAATGATAGAATAAATACTTTTATTAATTTCTTCTTTCAATAAATCAAGTAAAATATATGTAGGGCTCCAACCCTAGATGAAGATACCAATCTTCAATCTCCCAAGCTCCAACCTATAATATGCCAAGCATCGACTTGGACTTCCTGTTGACCACTATATGCCAACGACCCATAGTAGTACACCCCCTTTTTTCGCAAAAGGGATAGTGCCCGATCGATGTGTTTGTGCCGTCCAGCTATCATTATCAGCTTGATCATCATCTTATAATGTAAACTCAGTCTGCATGTGTATAATGTAAATAATCTCAACAAATCCGTGTTGTGTATGTAATTACCTAGGTAAACATACTTTTCTGATGACGATATACACTCTAGGAGGTTTTTTGTCTCACCGATCCATTCTCGGATGGTTGGCAGAGTTTTCCTTCAGCCTTACCCCAAAGCTGGAATGGATTTTGTCACTGGGTCTTAGGGGAGTCCTAGTGTTCTACATCGAGTCTATGTAAAAGTAATTTGGGAATAATCCTAACTATTTGATTAGGTTATTTTATTAAAAATTGCTTGATCTGCTAGATTATATTTTGTGTCGCAGAACTGAGTAGTTTGTGAGGGTCCTTTTCAGATGGGTTTTCTCCCTTGAGATGTAAAAATGTGAAAATCATGATGTAAAGTGTCATGAGGGTTGGAAAAATAATTTATCTCCTCATAAGTTAATTAATTAAATTTTTAGGCCAAAATTAATTAAAATCCTAAGCTAGAAATTTGATTAATTCTAGGTCCTAGGTAAATTTAAATTCTCCAAAGGCAAAATCCATTGGTCCTTAAAGAATTAAAGTTTAAGAGGCCCAGGGAGTAAGGTAAATTAATTATTTTGCTAAATTTTAAGTCTTTGGTCCCTGGGGTTAAGTCAAAGTCAAATTTTTGAGGAAATTAATTCAAAATTTTAATTTTTGAATTTATTAAAATGCATTTAATTGAAAATTTTGTATTTCCTCAATAATTTAAAATTTCGACGAATGAGATTAAAAGAAATTTGAATCCTCATCAACGGCCGAGATTGCTTTGACGAGGATCACTCGAACTAGCTGTTGGAGGATTTATCTTTAAATAGGAGGTCGTTTGTCAGTGAAATCATCTGATATTTGGATCGTGTACTAAGCTCTCAAGCTCTCTTGTATACTTTTTTGAATTAATGCAAAAGTCTTTGGGGTTTCAACATGTTGTAGTGTTTCTCTTCATGAATTTATGGTAGCATTGTTTTAATTTCTGCTTAATATTATGTGAAAACTATCAATCAATAGCTCTCTTAGAATAATCTGAATACATGTATCTTATTTAGTTTGTTGGATCTAGGGTAACATTTTTAATTTTGATTGAAGTAGCAGGTATCTCTATTTCTTCAAAATTTTATTGTTGTTCTATTTCTCTACTTGATTTGATGGTTGATCTAGTGTTTGCAAAAGATCTCTCAGATTCTCATTGAGCGTTTGCGGATAGTCCTCGGTTGGACCAGCCAACTCTCAACACATATATTCTGAAGAGCCTACTTCATATAAGCCTCAGGATTTATCTAACGATAATCTTTTTTCTGCAGGGTGTTTTTGGGCTAGTATATCTATAAAATTTCAAAATCTTTTTAATATTTTGTGGAAATTTTGATAGATCTGGCTATTAAGAGCCTTAGATTATCAGATCTGAGAGCGGATTTGGACTCATACTCCTCAAATCTGATAGATCTATAAATGATTTGTATAGATATGTTATTTACTTGTGTAGATATGAAATTTTGTAACATAATTTTGAATTTTAACATGGGTTTTTTGGATTTTCTCTATTTTTATACATATTGGGTATTGGGTTTTTCTCTTTTCACTTATGCAAGAATAAATCTGAGAAATCAGCCAAGAAAATCTTCAGATCTGAGCTAGATCTAGACCCTAGAGGGCAAGATCTGGCTGAAAGATTGTTTGCAGGAATAGATCTGAGAAATCAGCCAATAAAATCTTCAGATCTAAGCTCGATCTAGACCTTGGAGGGTAAGATCTGGGCTCAAAGATTGTTTGCGGGAATAGATCTGGGAAATCAGCCAAGTAAATCTTCATATCTAAGATTTTTCAAGTAGATTTGGGGGTTTTGAGACAGATCTAGGCCCTAGAGGGCAATATCTTGTTCCAAATATTTTTGTAGGGTCAATCATTAAAGATTTTGCAATAAATCTGAAGATCTTAAGCAAAATAATTTTTTCAGAACAAGGGTTTCAAGTTTTGGGGCTCCTAAGCTCATATTTGCCTTCTCCTATCCAAATGCTAATTCTATTGGGCCTAGTGATAGCTCTCATTGGCCCTAGATTCCCTTGCTCCATTTCTGATTTGAATATTTGATTTTCTGGAACTAATTATTTGTGGGTTTTTGCAGAAAAATTGGTAAAAACTTGTGTTTCAAGTATTGAAATTTTTTTGGCAACTTGGCAAGTGATCTTCAAGGGCTAGGGCCTAAGGGTTTGATCTCTAGACCATCTTTTTCCTCACTGTTTGTTACAACAAGCATATGTGTTTCTAATAGTGGTGACAAACATATCAAAGTAGTTTGAAATTAATTAAAAAATTGCTAAATACATTAATAAGTCATTTATGTTTTATGTGTACCAAGAATTTGGCATAATCTACATTTTTTGTGACTGTTATTTCTGAATAATTATGTTTCTGAAATCTAAAATATAACAGTGGGAAAATTTCATGTGAGTTAGCCTAAAATCAATTCCTAAGCTGTCTAATACATTAAGGAATTAATTTCTTGAGTTGGGCATTCATCATTAGGCTTATTTCATGTTTTAATTGCTGGCTGTAAAAAGTATATCAGATCTGATATAATTCTGGAAATCACATCATAACAGGCTGAATTTTTTTTATAATTCATGTGGGCAAGTTTGGAAACTTTTCAATAAATTTTTGGCATAAAGATATCATTGATAGCTTACTGTTTTCATTGTCATATCGCTGTTGTCATAAAGTTTTTCTTACTACCGTCCTAAAAACTAATTTCTGAAAATTAAGTACTCGGTCATGGAATTGTGAAAAAATGCATATCTTTTATTTCATATACTGAGTATTTTTTTAACATCGGTTGATATCGAATTGCAAAGAAGTTTTTGTTCTCTTTGAGCTATAATTGTATCAAAAAAGATTTGAAATAAGCTTGTGGTATAATTGTAATATTTTCAGGGGTTTATTTTTAAGTCTTCATTCAATAAAGTGAACATTTTATTTTGGTGATTAAGGGCTTTTGCGACACAAGTGTTTCTAATCCTTGGGTCTAACTTCTTCTCATCCTCTCGTGCATATGCATATAAGTTAGTTTTGCATAAATAAAATTTACTTCCAAGCATAATCTTGGTCGATAGAGAGATAGGTATCCATCCATCTTTGCTTGAGAAGCTTGCTTTTAATAGTACTTAAAACAGTGACCTTGCAGTTGTCAGAGCCACTGCTCTCTGCAGTGTTGGAGGCACCAGGTATGTTAGATTTTCAAGAGAGGTATCGTTAATCACACCTTAGTGTGCTTCACCTTATCTTCTTTCTAACAATTACTACAAAATCTGGCTCAATATAGAAAATATCGGAGGGTTAAAACTTAGATAGACATTTAACTAAAATTAACCAAGATTCTTGCATCTCATATTAGTTTTAGGATCTGCACTTCATATAAGATAGTCATTCATCCAAGCAGCAGTTGCAAATCAATTATTTGGTCCTAAATTTCCTAGCAATATAGTTGACTCCATAAGGCACTAGCATCAATTGCTTAAAATCTAATCAAATCCTATAAGTCTTGCTAAATATTAATCAAGTACTTGATCATTTCACTGTGTCTCTCGAACTGGTTGGTTCCCAACGAGTTCTTCTTCATTCCATTTTTCCATAGGGTCTACCCCCCTTAGCCTGCTGTAGGGAGACAACTTAAACGGAGAGATTAGGGATCAGGGTGACAACCCCCAATCTGAGTCGTTGACATGGAGCCTAGACATTTTGTACGAAAACACTTGCTAAGGCACCAACCTTGTCAATTTCGAGGCTCCAATGCTATTTCTGGTTCAGGCTCCAATCTAGTTTCTTGAGGACCCCTATCCTCTAGGGCTCCGACCCTATCTTCTAAGGCACCAACCTTGTTTCTACGAGGCTTCAACCTCTTGGGCGCCAACCTTTAGCATTACTTCATTAAGATATGTTTGGTTATTATTCATGGCTCACAATGTCTTCTTCAACGAGCCCTATCAATCTTCAGTGATGTCGTCACATAGCATCCAAGTCACATCATCAATGACAACCTTGTTCTCTTAGAAGGTGTCACCACTGCTCTTCATTGTACCCAAAACAATTTCTCCAAGTCACCTCATGATGATATCATGGTTTCCAATAATCTCCACAAATCTTCAATATGTCTTCAATGAGCAACCTTAGTTCTGCCCTTGCTCTAAACCTCTTCAAGGGCTTTTTTCAAGATCTTCTCACAAAGGCCCAACAAAGTATTTCTCCACAATCTTCAAGATGTCTTCCAAGATTCTTCACTATGTTGCACCAGGTTTGTTCCAATAATTATTCAAGGGTGTCTTCAATAACCCTTGCCTAATCAAGATATCTCTCGACAGGCTCCTTGATTGATGCTTCAAAACCCTTCACTATCTTCAACGAATGTTGACACAAAAATAAGTGATATACTTACTTGTATGGCTTCAGTAGGATTCTTCACCATTCAATTGTTCACATGTTCAATTAGCTCTTCACTGTACTTTGACTTCACTTATTCTTGTCTTAGTCTTCACTGTAGCTGAATTGATAAGCCACAAATTTCTACTTCAATTGTATCCTCAAGAGTTGAGAAATAGAGTTCATCACAGTCCAAGCATAGATATCTAAGCCACTCCAAGATAGGTTGACTGCCCACTACTCAAGAATTCGAGTCACTGTGAGATAGGTACACTACACCATAGTCACAGTCAAGCAGATGAGACACTACAGTCCTTTGTTGCTGCACCAATCAACATTGCTACACTTTTTTCCGAGCTAGTACCAACACCTTTGTCTGAGCTATCGTGCATACATAGTTTGAGCTACAAGAGGAGGTACTCATCACAGTTTGTAGCTAATGATTACAAGGTCTGAGGATCTTGCTGTAGGTATTACTGCAATAAATCCGACTCCTTAACACAAGATTGTCCTCGAAATTTTTTGAAAAGAATTTGCCCAACACAATATTTTCTTGCTCGGCCTCTTTTAGATATCTCTAAAATTGTTGACCGAATTGAATGCACAGAAATGAAGTCTGAATCATGTATATATAGTGATTTCGTTTTAAAACTAAAGGGATACGTCTTTCTGGAGGGAGGTCAACTTGTGTCTTTGAGCATAGGTCGGCTCAATACTAATTATATTTTTCATAGCTTAAAAATTCAATATCTCACAAACTACTAGGAGTTTCGGAACAAATAAGGGCTCATTAGAAAGGAAAAACCACACTCTACAAGATGGTATAGGACCCCATGTTGATAGACTACCTCCAAGATGCCAAAATTCCTTTTTCTTTGTAACTTTCCTTGAATTTTTTATTTGTAGAAGGTGATTAGGACAACAAGGCTTTTCTATTGTTTGGGACAACATGGCTTCTTCATTGTTTGGCTCAACAATATTATTATGAGTGACATCATGAGTGTATCCAATAACGTCATCATGAGTGTATCATCCTGTATCCAAATATCCAACAATGTCATCATATACTTGTGCAGTGATAAGTCATATTGTAGCATAAATTTCCCATTAGGAGAGCTCCAAGGCAGTCTTCCAATCATGTCATCAAGACCATCATCAAGTGTGGTCATTAATCAAGTGTATGACATCATCAAGTGTATTCGTTCATATGTCATCAAGGGCTTCTAGATCATCAATCAAGGCATATGATTGACACTTGGTACTTGGCACTTCTTAAGACTTCTTCATTAGTGGCTTGACATATTAATTGATGGCATTCTTATTAAACAAGAGTTATGACATCATCATCTGAAACCAGGCATCTATTGTCTTTAACCTTATCATCTCATTCTAGGGTTTCATGATATTCATTAGGCATCTCAAGAATATTTGTCATCTCGTCCAATGCAATATTGACATCAATGACAACCTTGATTAACAATCTCCCCCTTTGTCATTGATGGAAATATTCTTGCCTTTCCAACATTCTCTCCCTTGTTGGGAATCACGATTGTCGTTAGACCAAAACCTACAGGTGTTAGTCAATGATCACATCACCATAGATAAGGATCCACTGGAGGTGTTTAGTCCATGTCACAAAACACACAGGGAGCATTGGTTTATCCAATGTCCAACAATCTCTCCCCCAATGCAAGCCAAGTGTGTATCGAACTCGCAACCTACCCTTTGATACCACTTGTTGGGAATCACGATTGTTGTTAGACCAAAACCGGTAGGTGTTAGTCAATGATCGCATCGCAGAGATAAGGATCCACGAGAGGCAATTAGTCCATGTCATGGAACACACAAGGAACGTTGTTTTATCCCATGTCCAACAATGGATACCAAGAGGTATTTCCATTGGTTGGAAGGGGCAAAGAGACAGATGCCAAAGAACAAGACGCAAGACTAAAGAAGATTTGGAGGTCATTCCTGAAGCATAAGAAGGGCACGAAGAGCAAGAAGAACTAATGGGAGACCAAGATTTTGGGATGCTCTTGATAAGATTGCCTCAACCCAAGAAGCAATCATGCAGCTTATCATCAAAATGTCCCATACTCAACTAGGAAATTCTAACCAACAGAGGAATAACGGAGAAGGTGGTTCGCATTCCAATGGGGGCAACCATATACATGCACAAACCAACCCCCAAAATAGCCCACACATTTATGGAAGGAGGCCAACTATGGCCCCATTTTTAGAAGATTTCTCCAGGGACTAGGAATCCCTCTCATCCATAGCAGGAACAGTCACAACTTGGATGAGGGAGTACCAAAACATTACCTTTGGAAGTAACAATGACCTTGACCATAAATGATTATTATTTTATGAGGTGAAAAAAAAAGGAAGGTAGCAACATATGGGGGTTCTCAGCCAGCCTAGGATAGGCAATGGTAAAAGTAACTCTTCCTTATTTTGATGGGTCGAAGAAATGTTGACCTCTGTCATGGGTGCAGAAATTGGAAACATATTTCCAGCTTAACCCCATGTGTGAGATGGATGTTATCAAATAAACCACTCTACATCTTGATGGAGAAGCACAAAAATAGTGGCAACACAAAGTCATCACACCAGGGCATACTAGCATCACTTCCTATACAGAGTTCACACGGAAGCTGATAGAGAGATTCGATAGGAAGGACCTTGAATTGCACTTCAGGGAGTTAGCCCAACTTCAACAAACAGGAAGTACTGAAGTATATATTGCTTAATTTCAGAGATTGGTTGTAATGGTCACTGACCTTTCAATGGCCCAGATAGTTATGTTGTTTATAGAAGGTTTGTTAGAACCCTTGCGTGGGTGGATAAGAGCCTACAAACCCGCAACCTTGCAAGATGCAATCAGTAGGAGGGATATGCAAGACGCAGTACCAAAGACTAGGTTCCTTTCCAAACCAACCTTTCCTCAAAAGGTAGTCGTAGAACAAATGGTCAAGGAAGAACCAGATGGATGATGAGACCAGAAAGGATCTCAAAAGGAAGAGATTGTGGTTCTCCTGTTAGGAGCCTTGGGTGCCAGGGCATTGGTGTACAAAGGAAAGGCCCACTATATTGAATTATTTTCTAATAGCAAGGATGAGGGAGAAGAACTAAAGTAGGATCAGGGAAAATCACATGGAACAAAGGTAGAGTAGCTATAGGAGGTGACTCGTGAAGGAATCATTGCCTCACTTACTAGAGTTTCAAGGTATCACACTCTCCAGATCAAGGGTACAATACAGGGGCAAAAGGTGACTGTGTTGATTGATGGAGGGGCCTCCCACAATCTCATCAATGCAGAGTTTGTAGCGAGAAGGGGATTGACAACTGAAGAATTTGGAGGATTTACAGTCTTAACTGCTAGAAAGAAGAAGCACAACTACATGTTGTGCACTAGAATAGTTCCCAACATGAGTCTAACAATGGGAAACTACAGAGTTACTAATAACTTCTTTAGGAGTCCAACAACTATATTCGATTGGGACACATACAATGAACTATCATGAGTTGGAAATTTTCATTTACAGGGCCAAATGGTAAGAAGGTGATGCTGAGAGGGATGCATTCGTACCCACCCAAGATCATGACATCAAAGAGAATGGAGGTAGATCTTCAGCATGGGGATATCGTGTGGGTGGTAGAATGTTGAGTTATGGAGAGGAATCCAACAGAGCAACATAGTAATTACCATCTTGACATCATGGCATTACTCTAGAAGCACCAAAAGGTTTTCAGAGATATATCACCAAGCAGACCACCAGATAGGAGATTCGGGCACATCATTGAACTAGAGGAAGGGGTCGAAGTTGTCATCACTACCCTTATTGACATCCCAAGGCATATAGAGGTGAAATATAGAAGGCCAGCCATGAGTTGATGGCATTAGGACACATTCAGCCTAGCTCAAGTCCTTTCACCTCATCTCTAGTATTGGTCAAAAAGTAGGATGGGTCCTTGAGGATGTGTGTAGACTATCGAGCACTAAACAAGAAGACCATCAAGAGCCGATATCATATCCCCAAGATTAAGATTTGATGGATGAATTAAAGGGGGCCAAGTACTTCTCAAAGATTGATCTCCGCTCAGGATCATTGTATTCAAAATTGGTTGATTTGAACCGTAAATCGGTCAAACTAGTCAATTCATTAACCAAAGCTACCAAAACGGTAGAAAAACCAGGTCTAAATGCCCTCCTCACCGGTTTCAAATCAGGCATAAACCGGCTGAATCACTGCCAAGCCGGCCATAGACCCACCGAACACGCTTTTTTGGTTTTTGAGGGAAACTAAGGGTTGTTTCCCTCCAAAAACAACCCCTCCAAGCCAATAAAAGGAGTTCTCCCCTCTCATTTTCCTCACACATCTCGTTTGGATCTTTTTTGAGCTTCATTATGAGCTTGGAGAGTGTTGAGATTTTGCTAGAGTAGTGGAACAACAGAGAGTTTCAGGTATGTAGTAGCTACTAGCCACCATGCCTCCAAAAGCCGAGGATACTGCATGGGCTCATTGTGATATGATTGATGGCAAAATGATATGCAAATATTGCCAAAAATCCATTGAAGGAGGGGGTATTAACAAGTTCAAGCAAGGATAGGAGGCCATGTAAATCCATGTAGAGCACCAAATGAAGTAATAGGGTATATTAGGTCAGAATACCTTCGAAAGTTTGAGACTCCAGTCACTCGACCAGTAGAGAAGTTTGTGACTCAAGAAGTTGCATAGTTTGAGAGTCGAGACTCAACCAAGTTTGATCATGATGACAAGTTTCAAGTGTTAATGTTGACCACTAATATCATATATGTAGACTTGTAGTAGGCCAGTGGCGCCATAGCTTGTAGGCTTTGTTTTTGGACTCTAGAGGCCATTTAGAGCCTCATTGATTATATATTTTGTCGCTGATATGTATTGCACTCTATGCCATTTTGATATATTCACCTTTACATGGTATATTTATGAGCAAACTTTGAATATTTTGTCTCTATTGGCTTGGAATCATGGTTTTAAATCTTAAAAATAGTTTTTTCATTAAAAAATAAATGTTTCATGTGTTTTTTTAAAACCAGTTCAAGATCTTGTGAAAATTTCTAAATAGAAATCCTGCTGCAGTGATTAATATTATTTCTTCTACTTATTACCTCATAAATGAGTTATCTACAGTATGCTTACGGCAAATATCGAAATATATACTACTGCAACCTTCACATTTAAAACATTGCAGAAAGTAAATATAAGGAAATACATTGGCACAAATACAACCAAAATGACACAGTTATTTTTGGATATTCATCCCTGGAAAAACCCAACGTGGGAAAACCGGTGCAGCAAATGAGGTTTTTTATTATTCTTTAGCAAATTCTCTTATACAAATTACAGCTAGCAAAATAGGAATGAGAAATTTTATAGACATTTCTTGAACAAGTTCTACCCCAGATGAAGCACTTCTTCTCCCCCAGAATCCTTCTGAGCCTCTCTGCGTCAAACTACTCTCCCAGGCTCAGCGTCAAGCTACCAACATAGGCTCTACGTCAAACTGCCTCTGCACTGCGTCTTTCTACGTCACCCTATTCCTACTCTACGTCTTGCTGCCTTGCACTCTCTAAATATGTTGATTCCCTCTCTTTCTGTGTCACTTGCAACTCTCCCTCTTATT